>JAQFYB010006663.1:0-11870 GCA_034694085.1 Pogonognathellus longicornis
TTTTTTTCTAATGTGTGAAATCCACTTTTGCACTACGGACTACACACTATAAATAAAAAACAGTTCTTGTATTTTTTTAGATACGAGAATTACATGCATTTTTTATATACTCACTTACACGACATAACACCATGTGAGTCGAATACAAAGACCTATAGACCAAACGACACCATAATATTTATTGGTAGTAGTAACGATTTTATCTGTATAGATTATTGTAAGTGTAGGAATATTTTTAGACTACCTATACTAGTAGTAGTATTAATTAAATATGAATAATTTCAAATCGGTCATAAATAACGACTGAGTTGTCTTCATTTTCGTCCTTGTCGTCAACTTTTCTTTGCAATCTCAATCATGATTCTCAAATTTCAAAAAAATTATAATCAAAATACTATTCAATATACCTATTAGTAATAGAATGAGAGAATTTGTAAAAATTATTTATGGTAGCTCGTTCTCTCCTTTACTACTTGTTTTTAAACCTAAATTATTTACTTTATTTCGCACATACTATTTATTTATTGACCTAACTACATTTAAATATTGTAAAGTAAATCATTACTAAAAAATCCAGTAACTTTTAAAAAATGAACAAAAAACACCTTTTTGATTCGTTCTCGTTGTTGTATACTACACTCTATATAGTATGATGCTGCTGCAGTTTTTAATACGTGGGCATTCTTCTTGTCAGGCATGTGTCTACGTAATATAATATTATTTACATGCCTGAGCCACTACTCGATCCGAAGAAGCCTCTTTAGTACATAGTAATAATTGTTGTAGTCACTCTATTTACATTTACATAGTAATTGTTTGTCTGCCATTAAATTTGCAGCAGGATTTTTGTATTATTGTACATCTATATCATTATCATATTTTATATAAGAAGAATATTGCAGATTGTTGACATTGCACTACAGGAGGACACGGAGGAGATGAATTGTATTTTACACGACGCGAGTTGCATTTGCATTTTGGGCAAAGAGGACTCCTTGGTATATGATGCCATTAATTTCCATTGAGACGGCGAGTGATGTGTCACCGCTACGACCATCCCCTCGAGAATTTATCTTTATGTGTGTGCCGTGAATGGCGGGTGCGGAGGACATTCGAGATACAGGTGTTTCCGGCTCGTCAAGTGCCATCCTTTTCGGAGGTGGAGGTGCATTGTGATTATTATTATGACTGTTTGTGTGATGATCATGACGATCGTGTCTTTTTCCATTTTCTTTCTCTGGCTGCAAATAAAAAGACAAAAACATTATAATTTACACATAAATGTCAAAATTAGTATGAGAAAAATGGTCAAACTTTATTTAAATTTAGTTGTAAGAGATAAATTTACAGTAAAAATGGTAGATCTGGGCGATGTGGGAACGACGTTATTGGAGTGCAAAGGTACCTTAGGCGTGTGAGCGCCTTCGGAATTTCTAGTAGGAACTTCAAGATTGAGGGCTTCTTGTTGCGGTGGAGCTTTGGGATCCGGTAGGCCAGAAGCCGCTCCTCCGTATAAATTCCAAAGTGTTAGTCGTGACAACTCTAATGCAGCTAACGCTTCTCGGGCATTCGGTGTTGACGATGAGTTCGGTGGTGAATTAGGACCTAAAGAAAAAAAATCAATAAAAAACTTTAGGACAATTTGCCAATTTATAGAGATTACATTTTTAACATTTTCTATGTAAGTTTTTTCTAAAGAATATACACAAGGAGACGGATAGAGATTTAGAGATTCTGCAATCTGCATTATTCTGCATTGATATTTTTCTAAGGATTTACATGTTTACTCTTTAAAACCATTTAATCTGATAAACAAAGAAAACACGCCCAATTCTCACATATCTCTTCTTACACAAGAGACGGTGACGCTAAAAGACTCATTTGAAAGGTACTTAAAGCAGGCCAGGAGCAGTAGCGTGCACTTGCACGAAATCTCTTGAAATCACATCCTGTTTTTGTTTATCAAACAAAATCTTTTCTGTGTCATTTTCTAAAAGCTAATTCATAGGTAGAGACGTCGTTATATAGAAAAGTCCCCGTTACATTTTCCTCAGAAGAGATCAACACAATACAGTAATATGCAAAGAAGAATCAATGGCTTGAAAAAGTATTGCACCGTAAAGTGCAGTTGAGAATATACACAACACATACATAATATACCTAAGCGAATTAAATAGTTTATCTATTGCACCTTGAGAACAACGTAATTTTACTACCTACTACTATTGTAGTAGAGAATTAATTATCTCCTTGTACATTATGAGCAAATAGTACATGTCCATATGCATGAAACACGAAATAATGCACTCATACACATCAAATCCTATAGATACAACATTATTCAATGCTGTGGTATATCCATTCATCAAAGAGAATAATAATTTAATAGCCTACAATCACAGGAGATAAATAGGACAAAGAACTCATGGGAAACGTAAACAAAATCATCAAAATAATGATATGTCACACTCAACAAACAAACACATCAAACAAGGCAAATAGCATGAAATTCTTTACTACCACAATCCCTAACCATCTCAACTTTATACAATATGAAAGCTTCTAGCTAAAAGCTAAACCTATATTGTATTTTCAAGTGACCATGACTTAAAATAAACAACTCTTCTCGGATTATGTATGATTTTCATTACACATCCATTTGTGAACACAGTATAACAAATGAAAAAGAGAACGGACAGTCTATTTCAGTCCCTGCTGCAACATGGACTGGATTCAAAAGGATTCAAAACTTAATACAGTGTATGACCATACATAAATATTATCATTTAAATTACAAGATGACAATACAACCTAGTAATGTTGTTTTTCCATATTTACTCGACATTACATGAGTTTCAATGATTTTTTGGATTGAGAAATCTAATTATTGTATTGGTAATATAATATTTTCTATAAGTAAAATATGTTACGTGGTAGCATATAAAAATCCTTGAGGTACAATTTCTTTGTTTTAGAAAACTGAATGAGTATTTGACCTGTCCTCCAGCTCTCGTGTGTAATATCCTGTAGAAAATCCTATAAAAACAGCGCAGACACCCCCTAATGCCATAAAGACTTACATTCATTACAACGGATCCAGACTAAAGTCTACAAACACTGAAAAATAAGTATAAACGTACAATACGGGAATAAAAATCTCAAAGAAATAAAACATGCGAAAATGAAGGAGTAGATTCACGAGTTGTACTATGTGAGCAACTCAATTTTTTAGTGACTTTTAGCGAACCCGCAATTGGCTTGAGTTGTGTTGGCCGTACACCATATTAGTAGCTCATGATAAAGGGATTTCATTTGATGTGCAAACCGCCATAAATAACACATAAAAGTAAAAAGCGAAAAAAATCCATAAGATGTATAATAATCATGCAAACCCACTAAAAAGAGTTTTGCATGAGAAGACATTCTTCATACATTACTTATGTACTCGGCGAGACTAGACTAAAAATTTCATTTTCATTTCTGCTAGTTAGGTACTCGCCATATTCTTTATTCTCGGTTACTTATTTGTATGTTCTAGTTTTGCTCTCTATAATCCTAATTGAATTCAGCTCCAGACTTGTATACAACTACAAATGCTACAGAGTAAAAGTAATGTGTAATGTACTTATAATCTCCCTGTAGACATCACACATTACTTTAGACTATTACAATCTTAAATTGCAGAAACATGGACACATACAACAAACATACATAGTAGTACTTAGACTTGTATGTGCTAATATTCGTACATTAGTTACCTAAGAACCCTTTCGGGTAGTTTGGACAGTTTGGAGCACACAGAACAACAACAGTGTACTTTTATTAGTAGTGTACTACTTCTACTTATTAAGTGTACATAAAAGATACACTACAGCTATTGACATTGACTGTGTGCCACCCTTAAGACTTTTGCATATAAAAGAGTATGAATGTGTTCAAGGTACCTCTACAATAATAATTTCTGTAATAAATGGCCAAAGTACTACTAGGTAATGATAATAAGGCATACATTAGTGTAAGCCCATTCGAAATTAACACAGACGCAAAGGATTCGTTCGTGTATCCCACTTTACTACTAAAATTCTCACTAATAATACAAGCAAACACACATACTTTGCTTGTATGTACATAGATCTGTACACATGTGAATTTAGTAGTAGTAAATGTAAAAAGTGTGTGTATGTATATAATACTAATATTACTATGCATGCCATGCTGCATGAGTTTGCGGGCTGTGCAAAATAATGATATAAAATTTTTACGACTCTGGATTTATTCATCGTTCAGTCTGGCAGTTTCCTTTTGCCAGACTATTGATGCAATGAAATGGCTCACACACTATACAACATCATCATCACCATAACATAACACAACAAGTCGTGTGTATGTATACTACTAATACAGAACTTTGCTACATATGTATGCATAAAGCTAAAGTCGCAGTCTTTTAACCCGTCAAGGTGGAGTTTCATTTATTTCATTATAGTAAAAAGTAAATACATACATATATACATTTTTCATTTCAGTTTCAAAGTCACAGTAAAGTAAAGGTGTACCTCTACTCTCCTACATGGATATTATATAGACTTGCTACAGTCTGACAAAATGCTGTATTGGTAAACCAAAGAAAATTCTCAGTCACACAGTCAAAATGGTGACCATGTGCTATTTTTTACAACAACCCGAGTGCAATTTAACGAAATAATTCGCATTCACCCATTGTGTGGGGCCTATGAGACTATACAGCTATTATCAAGTATTGTTACTATTATTGTCGCACTATTACTAGTACTGGAAGACATCTAAAGGTCTGTGGGCTTTCATTCAGTCTTTATGTACATGTACAAAGAAAATCACCCAATAATAAGCATTGCAATTATATTGCACAGAACAATAATAGGTACGCTGACTCTGGGAGGCAACCAGGATAACATAAATTCGACTGTAGTAGAGTTAGCGTGCATTTTTATTCCCTGCTATAAATTCATTTCCCATCCTACAACTTCCAGAGCAATAAACTAATAAGACAATCAATTAAAACTTTATCACCAATAAATACTCAAATTTTATAAGTTCGCAGCATTGATATAATTTTTATTGTTATTGTGAAACGTTAACTCTCCATACATATGTACTAATCCCTTTCTATGTGTTTAGGTAAGTACTACAGTAATAGCCAAGCATAAAAAATTCATACCTAGTATTAACTCTAAGAGAGAATTCTAAAATTGAAAGTTCTTCTACCTCTGTGCAAATATACTTCTACAAGAATTTTATTGCAATATGATATTCCCCTTTTAGATTACTTGCAAAATTAAACAATGAATTATTAGTTTGAACAGATATTAGTATACTACTTGTTCATAAGATGTACATTCGCAAATAAACTAGTGTGTCATGTCATGTAAGTATGTTGCAAAGAATCTAATTTTAATAATAAATGTGCCATGTGAACAACAACGTCTGGTATTGCTAGTTTCAGTTGTTGAGCCGCCCCACTACAAACTAAACTATAAACTGCCAGATGTGAAAACACTAATTATATTATCAAAATCCTGAATGTAGTACTGCACAGACATACTGAGTCAAACATGTGGAATTTATTCGATAATATTTTACAGCCGGAGAGAGAGAAGAGTATAAAATATAATGTGAGTATCAACATCAAAAGAAATCTGTGTGTAGTTTTATAATATAGACAGGAGACAGATCTCTGTATAGGAAACTCTCATCATTTTCCACCGAACGACACAAGAAGTGTGATCAAAAAAGTGTAAACATAAACGAAAGGTAGTAGGAGGTGAAGTAAGCAAAGGATACACATACAAACCATTAAACACACATTATATCTATGTATTCATTCAACAGAAGTAGCAGGAGGACTACACATAGTACGAAACGTACTCTCTAGACGATATATGAATTAACATTGCTACATACATACAAGTACAACTCATCATAATATGCAAGTTTATAGCAATGGTAACAATCCGTCAGTCAGGTCGCTTAATGTAAGTACTGTGCTATATTATAATAGTGGCAGTAGCTTGTACAAGTCTGCCGAGATATAAAGGAGAGCCAAAATGAAACCAAGACGGAGAGCAAGTTCGTATAATGTCGAAGAACAGTCCAATTCCTGTGAGATAAGTAGCGGAGAACCAAAAGCCGTAAAAGTCGGTAGAAAAACACGCGTTCAAAATAAAGTCGTAAAAAGAAGCAAATGAGAGTCACGAAGGGAGATATCAAAATTATAATTATAGGTGCCACAAGCACAACACAACAGCTCCAGAGAGAGAGAGCAACTCTCTCACTTTACATTGCACATTGCCTTCTTCTACCTATGCATAAACTGCTTGTACATCACTCTGAATGTGCTGTACGTCAACTTAGGCACATTACACATTTTCCACAGATTTTTCTGTTTATGTACCACTATTAGTCAATACAATCTGTACAACTGACGAGACTGTGGTCTACCGTGTTGGAGGAGGAGGTGTACAAGGTGTGTTTCAACCCAGTAGTAGTAGCCCCTCATTTTTAAAAAGGTTATAATATTCGTACTGGTAGAAAGATGAAATGAACATGTACCTATATGATGTATGCCAATATGTGTGTCTTCATAATATATAATGCCTATATACATCCCAGTTTCTGCTTTTCTATCCCTAGTCACTAGTTGTATGTACCTATGTTGCTTTTAGTAGTGTACTACTAGCATACAACATGAGTAAGGGAGAAGTACACTAAACTAGCACTAATGTTGTAAGTTTGTAAGAACGTAGGTAGACAAAAAATGTAGGATTCAGCACATAGTATGCAAACCATGCAAAGTTCAACATTAAGCTAAGTGAACTAAGTTAAATTGCTAAACTTGTACTGAATACAATCTAGGAGGATAGGTTTTGACGTGACAGTCTCAGGCTAAACTGTATGTATTTACAGTATGAGTGTGTATGGATGAATATTTGTATCATAGAGAGTGTGATAGAAACATTTCTACTATTAGCAGTAATAGAGAGAAAAGAAACTCCGTCTGTGATCTTTTATTTGCTGAGTAATGTTATGAAGGGGTAGTGGAAAACATAACATACTCTCTCTTTCTTTTCACACATTCCCGATCCCGATTCAGACAATTTTCGGCTATGTGTGTATGTATTACGTGAGACATGTAAATGAGTACACATACCATGTAAAGGTATCATCCTAATAGAACACCTTTACGCAATATTCCTGCATAGAAGCCTGAATACAAGTAAACTACTGTGTTGCTACTTGCTTGACACTTGGGTGAACTCATTACATCATAAAGAAGACTTTCTTACAGCGAGCATTTCTTACACACGTAAATTAAATATGACAACACTTTTCACCAAAACCTATCAACACCACACAGTTTAGTCGGTGCTCTAATTTTCGTCTCTGTAGTATGATCCAATTTCTCAGCCTTTGCAAACACCTGACAATTTTATTAGGTATATACCTAGCCTAAGTGTGTGACACACATTTATTTCTACAGTGTCCCCGTGGTGTCCCCTGATCCATGTAAATATAATTTTTTCTATTTTAGTATTGCATTATTAATTCCTATGCTGGAAAAAGTCTATTTATTGTAGTGTAATATTTTATTTGTACCATTAATCAGACTTGAATGTTTTTTTTCACTTGTTTGAATAAACTGATAGAGTAATTATAGGTTGTTGAATTCCCCATCCATACATAGTCTCGAAAATTATAATTTTGTTTCAATATAATTATATCCTTAGGTATCCGATACCTAAGGTCTGCTACTAAAACTTTGGGGAAACCAAAATAATGTTATGATTAAAATTGAATGATTTGACTTACTTGTTGAATGCATAGGATGAGAGCTACCATTTCCGTTCATTTGAGGTCTTCCCCCTACCAGACTCAGTGGTGAAATCTGTTCAATCAAACAAACAAGCAGAGATTAAAAATAACCGTTTGGATTTCGATATCTTGAGATTTGTTTAGTAAGCACACCCTCTTTACATTTCCTGTGTTTCGTCTCATCTGACTCAATTCTGTGTGCAACTCTCACACACAGCACAGCACTCTAACTCTTTTCCCCTGTACCAGCTCCTGGCTCCTTCACTTTACTCATTTATAGCAAATGTTCTAAACACAGTCTGAACTTCTCTGCCTATGTAACTCACAATGTTTATCCAAAGATTTTACTTTCATCTCAATCTTGCTGATGTTTCAAACTTTCCGAACTATCATAATAGTTTATCCTGTTCTTCCACATATATCAAATCATTAAAAGCATAACAACCAACACAATATCCCTGTGGTCTCTGCTTGTTATCTTTATTCTCCCTCTATAGCATATCCTATACACGTTTATCTTTGATATATTTTGTTTCTCTGTGGAATGAATAAATGTTAATTCCAATTATAAAATGTTGTAGTGGTATAAGAAGAATTGCATCAAGATAGGTCTTGTGTAAGTAGGTATGACTCAATTTCACAGTTGAAATCAGTTTCTCGGCAGTACGATGTATAATACGGAGAAGGCTAAAGACGCACTGAGAGATGCGCCGATAAAATAATGCTTGTTGCATTACTACTTGACTGTGTGTGATTCTAAGAAATAGATTTATTGCTGGCAAACTTGCCTGCACGGTCTTTAGCGTATAGCGAATGTCTCTGAATTACTCTGGTCGTAAGTTAAGTAAAAAAATCACAACAAGCTTGTTTAGAAATACCGATTTATCTTGTCTCACCAACGGCAATTCCCCGTTTTACATCTTTATTAGATTTGGTAGGTGCTAGGAAAAGATCAAAAGCCACTTGAACTCAACATACCTACTCCATTACACACTGTATACATGTACTGCTATAAAAATCCTCTTTTTATACGCGTCATAACTCTATTATCCGCTATCAATTTCATTTTACAAGCTGTACATGCTTTATAACGTAAACCTGGCACTACATCACAAAGAAATTAATATTCTTTCAATCCTTTTAAACTTTTATACAGACAACCAAACTGAACCACACACAGACTCAGTGTGGGCTAAAATTTAATAATACTGGTTTACATGGAATCTTCTCACTTTGGACTAAAGTCAAGTAGCCGTCTTATACACTTTAATCTACGACATGCATCATGACCGTAGGTGTCTATATAAAAATTTGATGTAGTATGTGTTTAAATTCTTAACTCCCTTGGTATAAAGTAATCCTCGTCTTGTTGTGCACATACTGAAAAGATATTTGAGATGAGACGCCTAAAGCTTTGTTTACGTACACAGAATTACACTGTGTATTAAATGATATGCGGCATAATACAAATAATGTCTATAAGGTGTTTTCCACGAAGATGAACTCACCATATAGGGACTTACCATGTCAGGATAAGGACCATAGGACGCCCTTCGTCCTTCTCGCCGGTTCCCATCAATAGCAGCCTGTAATTCCGCTGGAGTACTCAGCCGTTTCTTTTCACACTCGTAGGGGTACAGGTACTTCATATATCTATAAGTCACAAAAGTCAACAGAAAAAATTACTTCACACATACACACACAAAGAGACGCTCACACATGTCACGTCAACACCATAACACAAAAAGATCAGAAAGAAATACATAGACACAACTTCCGACAGACTCTCTTCTTTCACCCTCTTATTTTACTCCTACATTGCACACACTGCACTACAGAGTTCAATCATTTATTAAACATATAATATTATAAGTACAACTATACATTAGTCAAGATTCTTGGAGCTTGCGATGCTCATGTTCGTCACATTAAATCACATGTAATAAATCGCCTGCGAAATAAATCTCTGTCACATCAAATTAATCAAGTTCACATTTCATATGCATCCCCTCTCCACTATATAACATCCGTCTGCCATGCCATAATTACAAATTAGCGAAAGTCAGCATCATCATAAGTAGCATCCTGATCTGAAGAAAGGATTCTTCATTCAATAAATGCAATATATAATCATATATCAAGTAATAGCAGCAACACAGCACATTATTAGTGCCAGAGCGATGACACAAAACCAGAACACAGAACTAACAAGTAAATTTTAAATAACACCAGCACCAAAACACCAGCCGTTCCTTCATTCCTCATTCACATTATGAATCTTCTCAACCATAAAAAACGCAACATGATAAATGGAATCTCGAATTCGACTTACTTTTTTACAATAGATATTAATGTAATTATTATATTCAAATCAGATTTTTAGTCAATTCATTTATCTTTGATTTACATCTAAATAGTAATTTTAAAGGAGTGTCATGCATATAATATCCAAAAAAAATCAGAAAACGAAACATAAAATTTGTTATACAATAAAATTGCATTTTCCATTTACTTGATCATGATATCACCTAGCTTTTGACAACTGGCTGACTCTTCTGCTACCACAACAATAATAAGCTTCCATATGGACACATAACAGAAAGATAATGGTACTAGTATTACATTATAGTGCAGAACAACTGTATTTATATCTTTGCTTGACATTAATGTACACAATCATTTGTGTGTGTGTTAGTAAAAGACTTTTATGAGTGAGCACTGAACTGACTGCGCCAGCACTAAGAAGCTTCACATAACATCACCATTCTCATTTCTCTCCATTACATTACATTAGAAAAGCCTAGTATTGGAAAACAGAAGGGACATGTACATATAATAAACGTATGCTACACAGAGATATTATTGAGGATATTATTACAGAAGAAGATGACTATAGGGAAAATAAAGAAAGACAACAGCTTGGAAATCTTTTCATGGCATGATGATGAGATGTGATGTGATAAATATAGAATAATGACGAGAATTTATTTATGTATCACATCACATTCACATCCACATCGCATCAGGGCAAAAATCAGCTCATCGTTAGCCTAAAAGACACATGTTTCTAGCTCACACACACCAAACATACACCGCAGCATAACAACACAAGACATAACAGCACCAGCACACTTTTTACTCAACATTTTCTTATAATATTATCAGCACACTATGTAGGTACTGTTATATTATACTTAAAACTCCTACTAAACATATTCTCTTTAAAGTAGATTGATACACATTACACACACGTACCAATAGTAGTACAGCAGAGTCAGCAAGTTAAATGAAGATGAGAGAGAGATTGTGTTAGTATAGAACTACATAGTAAGAAAGTCACCGTGCATTTATTTCCTGCCACCACTGTACCACCACCAGTCAAAGCCCCATCATTTGTTTTCCACGGAGAAAGAAAAGACGTCAAAAACGTGGGCCCAAATGTGAAACTCCTCGAATGAGAGCGAGATGGATGACTTTATTTTATATAAAGCAGTCGGCACAGATTTACATTCATTCAACATGCATTTCTCTTGCTCTCTTGACACTCTCTCCGCAAATACCTCGTGTTCATTTGATCTTCCTACTATTACAAACCATTTACACAACTTCCAACAACACTTATATAATGACTTGTGTTGTGACGCTCAGTACAACCTACCTACGTCTCTTTCTACGTGTGTGAAATGAAATTAACAGTTAAATGCCAATGGTCACAAGTACAAGACAGGCAGGACACAAAGAGTGAATGAATAATGCTATTTAAGTGTCTCTATCTCGTTTTCCTTGAACGCCTCGACTTGACTTTGACTTGCAGTATCTCTCACACTCTCTTCTTCCTTTACAATTCTACTAATGCTATATGTACATACATCCATGTATAACATTCGTATACAGTTTTCTTATGTAAGTAGGAAGATAAGTAGAAGGAGAAAATTTTAAACGCACCGTAGCGTACAATCAGTGTGTGTATAATGGCTAGTAGTTAACAACTGCTCTGTGACTACTGATTATCCTGTGTAGAA
>JAQFYB010006664.1:0-11870 GCA_034694085.1 Pogonognathellus longicornis
TTTTTACGTTTACACTAAAAATTGTTTTTGACTATTCATGGCACTGTGGAAATAATTGAACTGCGTGAATAAATATTGCTATTGTAAAATTGGTGCAGATGGGTTTTTCCTCGTATTAATAAGTTAATACATGAATTTTTGTGTGATTTTTAGGAGTGGAGGTTGTCTATTTCCGTGGCCTTCCCCAAATCACAATTCCCTTGCCGTCTCGACGGGAACGATGCCGTTTTATTTTGAAACCTTTAACGAACACGGTGGGCGATTTGCAGCATATGATTACACATGAAGACAGAGGAGTTGACAGAATTGCTGTGCTCTCTACAGGTTTGAATTAAAACATTGCTACAACACTTTGTTTGTTTGCTCTTGCCATTGCCCAATGCTCAGCACAATCATAATTATCATTGCTAAATGCAAATACTTGGCTTTGTATTATTCCTTAAAATTGCTTAAGCATTTTAGTCATTCTATCACTATTTATACACCTTTGTGTGTTTACTGTTTCGCAGTAGTGCTGCAACAAAACAACACTAATGATTGTAGTAATAATTATCTAAAGAATTCCACTTTAGAGAATTTGCATTAAGAATTAATGCTGTAAATAAATAACATGTATATCTGTATATGTATATATTATTACACTGCTATTACTCTTTGGTTGTGTTTAGAGACAGAAATGACTTTTGTTTACTCGTTATTCTCGCATGGCATCACTTGAATTCGCCCAATCTGACTTGTAAAGGAGCCAAGTCGAGACAAGCAAAGAAATCTTAAACCACATACAGCTTTTATTTTTCTTTACCTAGCTAGTCGATTTTACGTGGATAAATAATGACGGAATGGATTCTCCTTTACACACAGACAGTACTATGTGTAAATCTTACTATCTGTAGTGCTATCTATTTAATATACCTATGTAATAGTATCACTAGTCTACACACACAAAAAAACTCTATGCAATGTGTTTATGTATGTAAATGTAGCCTTTATACATCACCACAACAGTAAAAATCTATATGGAGAGACACCTGTGTATATAAATAGTATGAGCGTGGTATGGTATGGTGTGTTCATTGAATTGCTTTTGTTCTTGTCCATGTATTGCCTTACTTAGTTGTACATAAAGCAGGGGAATAATGATGTCAATTGCTTTTTAGTGTCCAATGCAATGTTGAAGACACAGAGCCAAAGTACACAGACGACGACCATTGAGTGCAAGGTGTGCTTGTTTTGTGTTTGTGTGTGCATCCAAAGACATTTGTCGTTCTATTATTTATTTTGATTGCTTCTCTCGAAGGAAATTGCTTCTTGCTGCTTGCTGGTGGCAGCATTCCCAATAAGTATCTTTATTTGTTTTGCATTGAATTACATTGATCATGTAAGTACAATGCTATTTCTATCTTTGGATTACATTTATGAGGCAATAGACTAATAAAGTAAAGTGAAAGTTGTTGTTTCTGATCTTGACTATGATTCGATAAGGTGGCTTAAGCTTCTTTAGTTTGTGATTATAGACTCATTGGCTTGTTCACTTATTTGACGAGAGCCTTTGTTTCAAAATTCCATTTCCAGGAAGGAACAATGCATTTTACAAGCTCCTTGTTTCATTAGCGTCGATTTGCTTGCTTACTTAGTGCGTTGCGTGGCATTCGAAGAATTCCTGCTTATCATGATGTAGTCCAATGATTTCTCTGCCTTCTGTATACTATGATGATGTATTGTGAATTACGATGCATACTCTACGGGCTGCCACGTTATGCTTTGCTACCAAAATCTTATTGCATATTATGCACAGGCAGCATTACAGCTACTAATAGTAGCAATGTCAATGAGTCAGCGTTTTCTTCTCAAGGTTTCCTTAAACTTAAACCTAAAATTGCAAATTCGTTTTCTGTCATTTGTTTTGCGAGTTAAAATTGCTTTTATTTACTTAATGTTAACACAATAATAAATAGGTAGTACATTTAATACTTATAAGCTTTATATTTCAAGCAAAGTCGCTTAATATTTTGTTGCAACAATATTTTTACATTATTACATGTTCAACTGTAGATTGATGGGAATTGAATCCAAAACTGATTTAATTTGAAATGGTTTGCAGATGGAGTCCGAATAGCTTCTTCCAATACAATAGAAATGCTGATGGAACATGATTTCGACATAATACTGAACGAGAAAATGTACCGAGTGCTTACGCCGACACAAGAAAAGGCTTCAAAGGTACGAACCCAATGAAAATCATGAATTTAATGGTTAATTTATGGAGAACATGTTGAATTAGCGTTTGGATGATTAAAATTGAAAATACATTGGTCCTCATGGAACGGACAGGACTTCCGCTGGTTAAAGTTGAAGTCATATACATGTACCTACTAGAATATTGCTGTTGGAATTGTTAAGTGGTATTTTGTATGTTTGGGATGTATTGATTTGTAGGAGGATCTGGAGAGACTCTCATCCGTGCGGAATTTAGTGGGTCAGTTGTATGCAGCTCTGAATATTGATGAGCATCAATTGCGGCATGAGAGGGAGATGGTGACAGAGCTGGAGAAACTACTCGGAGAAATCGGACCGATGGAAGACAAACGAGAGACTTTAACTCAGATAGCCAGCAAACAAACGAATTGGCTTACATGGGCTGGACTCGGTCTCATGTCCGTTCAATTTGGAGTTCTTGCAAGACTTACGTGGTGGGAATATTCATGGGACATCATGGAGCCTGTCACCTACTTTGTTACTTATGGAACTGCCGTGCTTGCCTATGCCTATTTCGTCCTCACAAAACAAGTAACAATCTTTCCTACACTTTCAACATCACTGTCTCTAATAATTATCATTTTCCTCCACGTGTATATTTATAGAGTAAATATTGTAAATGCTTCGTTCTTTTTCCATCTTTTTTGTACCTGAGACCTATATACATGTAATTTGAATTGATTTATGTATTCCTGCAGGAGTATATTCTCCCTGATGTGCGAGACCGACAGTATTTGATTACGTTCCATAAGAACGCTCGCAAAATCGGCCTGGATGTCGAACGCTACAACCATCTCAGAGACCAAATTCACAAAATCGACACTGACCTTCGTCGACTTAGGGATCCATTGGCTCTTCATCTTCCACTGAGAACGAGATTGGCTGCTAATGGGGAGATTGAAAAGCTTCATGCCGAAAGTTCTCACAGCATCATGTCCAAGGCTTCACAGAAAATTCAATCAATTTTTAAGAAGTCCTCATCAACATCCAAAGAAATATAAAACAATATTTAGTGATTTATTTACCAAAAAACAAATTAGTAATTTAGAATATGTATGTATCTCTACATCTACCCCGATGCCTTCATTACGGCAAATTTAATTTACTTTAATGGTAACTACTACTACAAACTATTATAAAAATATAACATCGTACATACAACTATTGTGCTACTAGCACAGTCAATGTAAACTGTATAGAGTCAGTATGTAGCTACTGTTAAAACGATTGATTTGCTTCAAGAATTTCATTTTAAATATGTATACATATGATTATCGCAAACCTACAAGACCTAATCAAGAAAGACAGGCGGAAACAATGTACGTACGTATATTATGTGTATAAGATCAGATAGTAAAAAATTATAGAAACGCAGATGGAAAATATAGTACCTGTGAGTTGTTGATATTATTAGAAACGCAACGCATACAAAGTGGAGATGCACTTTAGAGCGAGCGATTGTTGAAGATAATGATGAAGATGATACATTCAAGGGTACTAAATGAAACTATGAACGAGCGGAGACTCAAGTATAAATAAGGCAGAAAAGAAATTTCAGGCATTTACCAGTAAATACCTTCGTACCCTTCAAATTCCATGTCAAGCAAAGCATGCAAATCTTTCCTCGTATTGTATTGAACATCATCCTTATTCCTTAAATACAACACTTGACCATCTTTAAATTTAGCTATGACCTAAACCATACCTATTCCTAGTCATCTTCTTATAGCTCCTTAATAAGTACCTATTTGCTATGCAGACTAAATGCACTATAAACTATGAATACCAATGTTATACTAGTTCTAGAACCTATGTAGAATAATTACAAACAAGCAATGCAATTCACCTCAAAACCTTATACAAATTCAACACTAATTGTTCACTTTTGACCTGGTCAGAATAAACTTACAATAAGTCATTCTCAGCGCTAAGAAGATGCCTGCAAATTCAAATGCAAAAAGGAAAGTCGTAGGGCCAAATTCAGAAGGGCATTCATCGCCCATTCCATACAATTTGTACGTATGGAAAAATTAATGACAAAAATGTAAATCTGAGGGCTGATTTCAAGTCACCGATTTGATGAATGAAATTTGTACACTTAGTTCATCTTGAAAGTGTAATTGGTCTTTCTGAATTTGGTCCTTATGAATTTGAACATTCAGATGTAATTACTTAGCTGATTACGGATTCTGCAGTTAAAGAGATATTACTATACAGTAAAAATATTACTAACTTACATACATTAATATACATACACATAGTATTATAGTTAGTGTAGCAGTGGTCTAAATATGTAACTTTAGTTTGAATTAGCGTATTATTAAATAAATGATGATTATTAATTGCAGTAGAAGTTAATTACAGTTAAGGTTATGTAGTTAAAGTAATTGAGTATAAATTAGTTATACAATATGTAAGAATAGATTTATAGTCAAGATTGAATTACTTGATTATTAAGCTGAATATTTTGGTGCTGTCAAAAGAACGTTTCATACATGTCAATTTATGAGACGTTCGTAAACGTGACGAAAAATAACTGATATTAGCTCTAAGATTAGTTATACGATTTGTTGTATTTGTATTTACTACTAAATATGTATGATGATACTATAAATACAACAGAAAATGATCAAAGTAATTACGAAACTAACAGTTAGATGATTACCTATATACACGAGTGTTGTGATGAATTCAATTAATTTGTGTACTAGCAAGTATATTATAATTATAGCAACCATACATACAGAACGTGAGACAAGACAATTGTGTACTTAATAATGTTAGTAGGAGAAAATAGCAAATACTACTACATACAACTACAAGGATATTATTATTATCAATGAATTACTGTTATACTAAACACACGTACTAAATACTAAATTGTTGTTACTATTGATGATTGTACATTGTACTACGAATGTGGATGCAAAATGGAATGTTGTGTAGAAGTTTAGAATGAGTACTTGATGATGATGTTGTTATTGTTGTTTAATTGTATCTATAGATTGAAAATACAATTATTGTATAAACAAGGAAAGATGTCGGAGCTTTATTAGGATGAGAATATACGACGAAAGAAATGAGAATGAAAGTGTGTGGAATAGGAAATGTGTCCTTTTCAACGTGTCAGTAATCTGAATGATATTTTACAATTTGGCATGCCATGTTTACCATTTATACGATTTACTTTTCGAATCTTGTACTGATTGTTGTAAGTCCGATTTATCAAATTTTTCATACTGTTAAAAAAGGCCAGGTGTTCGAATTGACGAGTAATTTGTAAATAATGTAGTACTACATACACAGAGGATGTAAATTACTAAGTAGTAAAAAGTATATTAGTTCATAGCTAACTATTGTAATAATATTATAGATGACACTCTCTATAAAGAATTGTCGCCACGAGATTTCTTTCTTTGGTAGACTTTTTGTAGTCTTCCGTTGAAATTTTACTAGAAGCACAACAACAATATTATTATGTACTACTGTCTAAATGTAACAAGCTAAAACATACCTAAAAGCGATGTAATAATAATAATATGAAATCGAAAAGGTGAGCACAACCAATGCAGGCGCATACTAAAAATTGCTCATTTCTTCCTTAAAAATTGTACTGTATTAGAAATAGATACTAAGAGTTATGATTATTATGTAGACATAAGTTTTACAACACAGCATTGGAAATGTTTCTGTATTCTTGGTTCATTTGTATAAGAATAAATAAAAATGAGACATACATACATCCATCAATACTATGGGATAGTGAAATGGATGGTTTATAGCTAAATATACAATTAATAAAATGTAGGTGTAAAGTAGATGTGGTAAAACCGCAATGATGTGTCACAGTCACCAAAAGCCGACTTAAAATCAGGAAAAAGACAATTAATTATAGAATTTGTATTCATAGTACATAGAAATAATACATACATGTATGCCTAAAACTAACATTACAATTTCGGAGTTAAAAGTAGGGAAGTAATTATTACTACATATACCGTGAAGGACTTTTCGAGCTTTATGGCCCCTTAAATATGCATTTATGTCTTAAAGTTGTATTATGACCTCTATGTATGTGTTTTATTACCATTCTTACTTAACTGTTGTACTGTCTTGTCTGTGTACTGTGTATTTCCTACTTAGCGGTGTGTCTAATCAATTTCTAAGTATTACTAGCGTGTTGGCTCAAAACAACCATCTCATTTTTATCTAAGACATTTTCATGCACAATTGTAAACCTGAGGCACAATTTATTACCTACATTGACTTCAGCCGATTATGCCTACTTAGTTTATTTTCTACCATTCTAAATAGTCATATGGACCTACTTGCATTTAGACACCCACCCAAATCAACGAGTTTTCTCAACAGGGCTGATCAATCAAAATAAAAATATCGTGTAAAAATATATTTACTATTTATTGTATGTTTCGTATCTATAAATGTTTTCTTGTATAGTCCCACCTTGTCAAAATAGTTTTAGTCGTTTCTTAATCAATGTCCACATGAGTTCAATGAGTCAAAGCAATGCAGAAATGTAATTGTAATTGCAAACCTAAACTTAGTTCATTTCTATACATACCCAAGGCTCATCTAAGGCCTTGTACATACCTATATACATTACAAATGTTATTGTTTGGCAGTTGTGTCTTAGTATACCTAGATTATTATTAGACTACAGTAGCACGAGAAAAGGGTCAGTCCTAGTAAACGCCAAATTGTTGTAGTCCATATGAAATATTATAATTGTATTGTATTCTACGTACTTACTTGTACTACTATACTTAAAATCATAAATACCGATATGTGATTCAAAATACTGATAATTAATCAACTGTGTTGTTATCAAATTTGCCTAATCCTACAGTTAAAACAGTTGATCATAGTCCATGAAGTGTAGTTATAGTTATGTATGTATTTGTAAACGAATGTGTTACATTTACTCTGCAGCAGCAAACGACTCGTTTCATATTTCGAATACGAACTTGTAGTAGTGGAACTATAACTTTAGACTTTAGCAGTAGCTCTCCCACATAAATAGCTAATAATGTAACACATACATATTCTGCTGAAAAAGCAGAACATACATAATATAAATGCAGTGCATACATAGTTCACCGATCTGTTAACAACCACACACATAAAAGTACCAGTGCCCGTTATACATAGAATACAAAAGTAATAACAACACGAAATACTACAGCCAGATTAGCTACATAAAATAGAATTGATATACCCATACAATTATTAAACAATGCTATAATACTAACATACTGTAAAGGAATAATAAAATAAAATATATGTAATGTCCCCTTATGTAATGTCCCCTTAAACTAACAATATTGTATTATTGGTTCGTATAGACATTAAGTATTAGCTACTCAATGTTACATTGTGCCCTAATGATGTATTATTGTATTCATATTATGTAAGGACACAGAGTTACTATTTTGAGTTTAATTTGTAAGTATGAGTACCCATTATAATATTAATAGGTATTTGTTTTCTTGTTTCTTCACGTAATTAAGTATGTACCTATACACACTACGTGAATGATGCGTTGGAATCAATTAACCAGATTTTAATTTATTATCCAGCTGTAATAACATTTAAAATGTTTAAGTACTTACTATGTGTTACTATTACTATGAAAGTAATGAATGAATGAATGGAGAATGTTCAAAGAATGTGTATTGTTTGAGAGATGATATTAGAAATGCAAGCATAGCTGGTGGTAATTAACATTGCAGTACGAAAATGGAATCAACAATGAACGAAGAAAACATGAAACAAATGTGTAGCAAAAGAACAGCAAAAAAAGCCACACACACAGCAGTACAAGAAGATACTTGGATACAAATACATACAGCAAGTGTATAAGAGCGGATTCATTCATACAGGAATTTATAGATATTCTATTTAAATGACCTTATATAATCCACCTCCTTATTAATGAGAAAATTATGATTATGTCTTTGTAACACCAACACCCATGCATTATTATCACACACGTGTAATGTACGTAATAATATATCTGTAAACGAACGTATGTATGTATAAACTACAAAAGAGGATACCACAAGAACAAACCATGCTTGTGTGTAAAGGTACCACTTGTACTTCTGCTAACTAAAGGTTGGAGGACATTATGAGTAGGTAGTGTAGGTACCTACCTATTGTACCTATGTACTACTAACTGCATTATAACCGGCATTATGTCTGATGATAAATATTAAAATTGACTAGTGCGTAGAAATTAACAGTGTAGTATTAATTGAAATAGAATGATGATCATCAGCATTAACAAGAGTTTAATGTTGGAGGCAGAATGAATCCTAAAGTATCTTAATTACCTCTATAAATTATAATGTAACTAAATACCAAGGTATGTGTCTACTTACCTAATATGATAATAATACATGCATACCTCTTTAAATACCTAAACATAGTTCGTATTATTATTACTATAATAATAACAACAATCCTTGTACGTACGTATAAACTACTACATACAATACTTACAAATAAAAGGTCGTGGACCGATCAAACAATAGTAGGAGAGCACTACTAAACTAACACCGCCTTCCATTCTTTTCTCATTCTCATTTTGCGTTAAATCTTTTCCAAAATGTCATTGCCGCATTATTGTCACAGTCACACTGTTCTTGTTGGACTTCATTGTGTATACCTCTACGTTTTTCACAAGCATTATATATACATAGGTACATAAACACATTCTAGTAACAAACGCACAAATTTTAATGGAATATGTTCAGCAATTGTTTGGATATGCATACTAATCAAAGCTCACGTCAAAACTTGTCTTTGTCACGTTTGTTTACAAACATGCGAGAAATTAATCCTAAAATCTTATAAAATGACTATGCCAGAATCTTATCTGTGTATTGTCAGACGCGGCTGCAATCATTAGGCTTTGTAATAACAATGAATATTCATGGGGTTACCCACTTCACGTTTTTATGACAGTGGCAGCTTTAATTTCATTTGTGTCATGTCAACAATCCTCCTCCTTCTTGTTCACACTTGAAAAAAGTCGCGTCGTCGCATGATCTGTGAACCTTAACTGTTTCACGATATCTTTTTGCGACGTAGAATTCTCGTGTTTTCATAAAGCTTAGGTCATTTCAACGTTTTCTGTGCAATTATAATTGCACTCTGCACCAAATTCTCGTTTTAGGAAGGTAGTTAACAGGTATGTAACTTAAATGAAATTAAATGAAAATAACTGTAAATGTCACCTGTACATTATTGTTTATTTTTTATTATATCTTAATCTGCACAGTCTGTACATTGATATGTTGACAATACCACTCTACAGTAGGCCCAGGTAGGTGTGTAATATGCCGCTTTTTTACCAGAAAATTATATACAGAACTTTGCACATACCTGCTACTTATGTCAGCACACATTATTTCTTAGCAATTAACAAAGGCAACATAAATTAGTAGGTAAACCTTATACATTTCCTTCAAAAGTTGGGGAAAAAATTAAAAGAATGACTGACCCGCTTTATCACAACATATGTTTTAATGTGTCAATTAAATCAAGTACAAATTCATCCAAGAAGTACACCATACTTAGCCTGATTAATAGTAAACCTGTTTTACAATTAAAAGGGTTTAAATGCATATTTCAAATATTTGTGAGTAGATTACTATTTACTTTATATAGAGATATTTTTCATTTTACATATGATTATAATGTAGGTATTAAATCCATAACTTCATTTTATTATCAGCTCCTTCAAAACGCAAAGGCGGATGTATATGTCTACGTCTACCAGATCTCTCTGGATACTGTGTCATAGAATTGAATTGATGACAGATGAGATCCTGTTTCTCCGGGAAGTTGTACCATTTTGGATTTGTGCTATAATGCGAAAGGATGTACTAAAAAAAGACGCAGAATGAAATATATTTAATACACCCTGACGATATAGTATTGTAGGACTTTGTTGAAAAAAGGGTAATGTAGCGTCATGATGATGTGAATCAGTGGTAGGTAGTGGTAAATGACTGTCCTTGGAGGAAACCGAATCTAAGAACTGCAGTTGTGTTTTCACAAATTATTCTATTTGCAGTCAACACCGAACTCCACTTTTATGTCGCACTTGGAGCATGCAGTTTGCTCGTGTGTGGAATGGAAAAATTATACGTTAAGTGTGCAAAGTTGCGGTGCTAAATAGGATATACTCGTAAGTTCCAATGTAATTGCTCATTGCATAAAAAATCGACAAAATGCAAAATTTTTGTAACATCGCAGCCCTGCATCGCACCATAAAAATGTTTTTTCCTTGTACTAATAGACTTTGTGTGGACATCATTAAGTACCTATAGGTATACTACGTTCTTACACATAATCGTAGTCATAATTATTAAAATTGCACATTTTTCACAAGTACAACTTCACGATTGTGATTGTATCTCGGCTAACGATACAACACGAGAGATGAATCTGAAGATTTGGGTCTTGCGAAGTGTCATGCTCGCTACGCTAACAAAATGTTCTGCAAATATTTTATATATCTGATGCTTTCTTCTGGTGAAACTCGTTCTTGTTTATGTACATAACATGCAAGGGTTTTATTTCATAAACCCCTGCAAGATTTCATGTGAAATGTGACATAAGAAAGATCACACACATTATTTATTTCCGGCCGTAGGTACACGTATATTATTAAATAGCGAACGTGCTAACGTTTACATACAGTACAATAAAGTTACAATGTTAGTATTGTGATGCATTAATTATCACCTTGTACATACAACATTATAGTATACATTATACATAGTGAGATGAAGATTTCATTTGATGGCCTTTTTCCGTTCTACTTGAGTTACGACAAAATTCGTCGTTTATTTCTACACACAAACCAAATAGCTAAAGCTAAACTCACCCAAGCGAAAAATTTGGTCTAGGCTTCATTCTGTTTTTGGATAACTTAATTGGTCAATAAACTACGTGTACTTTATTTATACAAGACACAATAGTTGTACCCAAGTTATGTACCTACGTATAATATGAACCTATAGTAGTATCTATAGAATCTACCTATCTAATTCTCAGCAACTTTAAAATACATATACATGTGAATTGCATGTTATTATGCCATAGGTTAATCATGTAGACATCCATGTGACGATACACAGACTCCAAACACTTTTAATAGAATACAAACATCACAATAACATAATATTATTGCTTTTTGTATTACATTTGTAGTTCCAAGTATTAAGTGTTACACACACATAGGTGAGTTCATCCTTCTAACAGATCTACGTACGATATGAGCCACACAAGGCAATGTAAGAGTATTGTCTTAAGGTAGAGAATGCGCTGCCAACTTTTGTACACAAAATGCGAAGTTATTGTTAGTGACACAAGGGGAGTATAATATAGTAAAGGGTTGTACTGTCATTTTTAAGTCTTTGTTGCATGTTTATTGTTTTCACTAAATATCGTGCTGTGTTAAGTAAGACAGCGACAAATGCCACCAGAGCACAAGGTTATTATCATTATTTCTGAGGGAGTACACACATACACAGGAGCTTTATCTATCTGACTCTAAATTACCTACGTGTGTCATGTCAGTC
>JAQFYB010006665.1:0-11867 GCA_034694085.1 Pogonognathellus longicornis
ATTACTTAAGTGTATGTGAAGCAAGGAATTAGGAAGAGAAAAAGGTTTGGCAATGGCAATGGTTTTATTTGGGTGTAGAGAGCGTATACCTACCTGAAAGTTTTTTAGTCTTATCAGTGGGTTTTCCATTCATCCAATTGCCATCCGCGTTGGCTTTGGCTACCGCTGCTGCTTGAGTAATTGTGGTGGTCGTGACTAAGGATGAAGAAACTCGATCAAATCCGGTAGTCAAAGTGATGTGATGATCTGGAGGGCGGCTATTGCACTGAGTCGTCGTCTCAAGCCCACTTTTACTTTTACAAGTGCAGAGCTCTGTGTGTGGTAAATCCTTTTTCTTTTCTCCGACAGTCGACCTGAGGATGAGATGATGTTTCCCACGATCACTTTCGTTATTATTTCCATTACGTCGATGACTGTTAGTGTTATTATGATCATTGAGATGATGCTGGTGAAGATGAGTCTCGATCTCCTCGTGTTCATGATCCTCAGCCACGAGCAGCAGTTGATTTTCGGCGTGGATGGCGTTCCCACTTGGATTTTGATGGCTGTCTGCCAATAGGGCTGTTTCAATGTCCAACAGCTCAAAAGGCCAAGTGTGCCGACGGCGTAGTTTAGAATGCATCATCACTTTTCACTTTGAAATCAATTCTTTTCTTCTTCGGATGCTTCCTCTACAACCATTCTACTTTTGTAACTTGTAAACTGGAGATTAGGTACCAGACGTATAGAAGTAGTAGGAGTATTTCTGTATAGGTATGCTACTTATGAGGACAGATCTACGTATTATAATAATAACAGCTATAATGTATGAATACTATAGGGACTATTCAACTGCTCATAAATTTCTCCACTTATTCTCCACATTGGCAGACAAGAAACTTTTTCGCTGGCCCACATCAGACAGACGGCAAAGGCGAAACCAAACCGCAAAACCAAACAGTTGAAAAACTCTCGTTATTGTTAATACCTATATATAAAGTAGTATGAAAAACGCCAGTACGACTACAGGGCACAAATACCCGCGTTTCCTCACAAGGCACGCATTATTTGCTTTTTCTTCCCACAGTGAATTCAAGTCAAAAGTCACAGAACTCCACTCACAATCGTCTCAAAACAAGCCAAGTCTTTCACTTGTTCATTTCAACTGTACTTTCCTTTCCAAAAGTCTTAGTTAGTAGAAAAAGAGTCGGGTTGTTTTCAAACTTTGTGTATATATTTGTATTATTTTGTTATACTGTTCTTTCTTAATAATACATAGTATAGTGATACTTGTTTGTAATATGTAAGTAAGCAGAACAACCCGCAGAAATTTCAACAGTCATTGTGTGTTCCTAAGAAAATACTACTACATACACTACAGAGTTGCACAATGCCTAAGCATTTCCTCATAAAAATCTTCACAATGAAACTTCACTTGAACTTTAATGTCTGCCTGTGAGTTTTTACTATACATTAGTATTATTATACATATACTCTACCCATCAAAATCACCAAACTTATTAAACTTTACAACAGCACACTACATATAATAACATTATTATTATGTAGGTTATACAAATACACAGTGTACAGCAAATCTCATATCTAGGTATACAGTAACACTATACTAGTATTGTAAGTTAGTTTTTGTCTGCTTCTTATTTTTGTTATGAGTATGATTTCCTGGCTGGTGTCTGATGCATGTAAACTCAAAACAAAAGTAGATTTGTCTCAACATACACAGTATAAAGAAAAAAGTCACGCACGAAAACTTTATGTTGGATTCTCAGATTTCTTAGAGAGTGTGTTTGCTATATATTGGTATGTGTATTATTTTTCATGGAAAAGAGTTTGTTTTTGAGACGGGAGAAAGAAGTCCCCGCTACTATTCACTTTAGTACACAGTATGGAGCAGGAGTATTATATCTTTCTCCGCTATTATTTCCGTGTCGGAGTCATGGCCCTTGTAAACGAACATTGAGAATCAATGGGAAAAGTGGAAAGGTAAGTTACAGGGAGCATTACTCATGTTATTACTTCATAAATAAGTATGAGTTTACAACTAGCGTCTTTTCATCGTGTCCTCGTTGTTGTCGTCGCCAAAGTCGTCGTCCTTTTCTTCACATAGCTACAGTACTACTGCGACTTAAACCAAGTCACAAACTCAACTCCTATACTTGACTTTTACGTTTAGACTTTTACTTTCAGCATAACGCAGCCGATTACTTTTCACACTTTGTTGTAGTAACTCGCAGAGTTACTCCACTTTAAATCTATGTGTCTGGCTCAAAACACGTGTGGTGAGAATTCGGTGAAACTTTTTTCATGTGTACCGAGGTTGATGTCTATATTTTATTTCATGATTTGTCTGAATATATAATTTTACTTACTTTTTACAATTTACTATGGGTACATACATTGGTTTTATATGTAATTGAATACATTGATGCTTTGCTGATCAACCTGTTATTTCATAGTGTGTATGTAAATGTACTATGCATGTAAAACTTTTTTCTTGAATATTAAAATATTCCTCTGTAGCTTCTCAGCTTTCAGAATCATAATGAATTGTTTGAAAACGACATAACGACTATTTAACTGTTTAGTATTAGTTTAGTCACTCGAATGCATTAAAATGTTGTAAAGAATTAGCGATGAATTATATCTTTGCTCATTATTGCTGTGAGTACCTAAAAATGCGTTTTTATTGGCTCTTACAGCCCACTGAGTGAGTTATAACACAGTCCTAAGTGCAGATATCCCAATTAGATCGAGTGTATTGAGCTATAACATTGGATTTTTATTGGATGTTGGCACGACAAGTCAATTCAGTGCAAAACAACTACACACCAACTGTCAAGTCAACTTGATCAAGTATTGTATCTTCAACTTGATTCCTCGCCTTCATTCTATTATGTACTACACTACACACACACAAAATACATAAGTAAAAGTACCTACACTCTTCCTTTAAAAGACAAACTGCAAAACTTTTGCACAAAACAAACCACAGCATGATACAAGTAACAATCCCATGTGATTCCAACCACTGCCACAGGGAACCATTCTATAACAAAATAAATGTACCTATAACTAGATTAACCCACAAGTGTGAAGTACTTTTTCAATTTATATTCTTGTAAAGATTAATGTGCCACAACAATGGTCTCTGGTCCCTCAAACTCAAAGTAGTTCCTATATGTTACAAAATACAATTACAAATACTTAGATATACTTATATGTATACAACTCTAATTAAATTATTGTTATTGTACTTTGTCCGCCGCTTTTTCACAAAGGATCTATCACCCTGTGTTAAAACGGATTAATACAAGTTTTTATTTTTCTTAATTCGCTTAATAATGAAATAAAACTACTAATACAAAAGAACACAAGATCGGGTTGAGTGAACACGGAAATTCATCGTGTACGAATATTTTAGCCACAACACAGAAAATTGTTGACGCACGTAAACTGAAAGTAAGACACAGAGCACTAAACCAAAAGGTACTCGTAAGTACAGTGTAAAAGGTAGTACTCGTTGTATGTAGTTGTTTTCTCCCGTGTGTTGTGTGATGCTTCTGCCTGCCTGCCTAAGCGATCAGTTTGAGTGCCTCGACAAGACTGAACTGATTGTGAGTGTGAGTGCTACTTCAACATCTCTCTCAATCCATGTTGTCTTATAGCAGTACTCCACACTACTCCACACATTACACACTACTGAAACAAGAACTAAAGTAAGAATCTCTCTCAAAGCCTTTTGTACCATGCCATGCTATGAAATGAACACTGCGAATACAGTCTACACTACTCCCAGTATTCTCATATGAGATTCCATGCGAATATATTCGAGGCAAACGAAGCTGCCTTAAGCCTCTGAGTTCCTAAGCCGGGGCAAGATAGGCACACACATTTCAGGACAAAAGCGAAGGGAGCAAAGGGAACACCAAATGACACACCAAACGAATAACCAACCACTATACTAAAATTTGTCTCAAGAATTGTTCTCTTTAACTAGTACTTGGTATTTTGGTTCTGGTAATGTATTAGTGTGGTGTATGTATAGTGCATGCAGTATCTAATATTTAGTTGTATAAACGACATACGTTAGAATTACTATAACTATATATGTGCTACTACTTGTGTGTTATAAAATAAACTTGGTATGTAGGGAACTACAAGTGCTACCGAAGTATAAGTGTACTTATAAGTGCTAGTGGTTGTATGTGTACTACACTGCTTCTAACCTTCTGTGTAAGTACGTAGCTGAAACAGAGATGAGAAAAAGACACGACAAGATAAGACACTAAAAGTAACCAAGTCAAGTGAAGCTAAGTAGTAAAGTCAAAGGAAGTGACTGACTTTTTTGGTTGAGGAAGGAAAGTTCCAACTAAGTCATCGTAGGTACTACAGATAGATGTAAGTATTTGTATTACGTATATACTTAGCTAGGTACCTACATAGTACCTAGTATCTATGTACGTGTATCTAAATCTGTGTATACTGTATACTAGCACATACAAATATAATATTGTATGTGTGTGTTTATACTGTGCACTAGGTATGTAGGTACCCGAAGTAAATATGTGCATTGCACAGGTACACACAGAGTTGAGATTCAGAGATGTTATTTTTTGTGGTATCAAGTATCAAGTCACCATATCTATATAGATAGAGCTGCTGGTGACTTGTATTTATAAATATATAGTTTGATAAGTACCTAAATACCTTCTACCTTGCATCTAGGCATAGGGATTAGGTATATAGAAATATAGATAAAAAATATGTGTAGTTCGAAAGTAGGTACTAAGGTTTGAAAGGGACAGAGTTGAGGAAGGAGAGAGAAAGAGAAGGAAAGGATGTCAAGTGAGATATAGTTATAGTTGAATGGATTTCATTGGAGGCTGCATATATCTGTTAATGAGAAAGACAACAAGTCCATAAGAGATGTAGCACTAGTGGTTTGGTTGGTTGATGATATGAAGAGGAAGGGAATCACCGAGACAAATACAAAAGTCTCGTCATAACATACATTATAACATTAGATTACATTACATTGGTTCGGATGCAATTGAGACGACACACGATACTAAAATAGACAGAGACACGACAAGTAGGAGTACTAAGCTCATACCATATATTTCACAGCTATCGCAATCTACACATCTGTCTATATTACATGTGCATCCTTGCGTCCTGTACTTTTTCGTGTGTACATACTTTATGTGTGTGTACTTAGCCAGCGGAGTCTTTACCCAACTAATACGAGAGTCTAGGACTAGTGAAAACAACCTTAAGGAAAAATTCAACACTATACAACATCAGACACGCTCAATAATGCAAGTCTCACTCACCCAGCACAAAATGTGTAAAGGAAGGTTCAGGTTTTCCAGTTTCCTTTTCCACAAAAAGACTCGGTCTGTGAAAGAAACAACGAGGAGTTCTTGCACTTGCTTTCCATTCCTTATATTTAATAGCTTTCCTCAACTTCAATTTCATTCAACCACCTACTTCCTCTACAGTGCAGTGTATTCAACTGCAAAAATACAATTTAGGTACGAGAGACCCATTCAGAGTCCCTAAACGTGTGTGCAAATATTTTGCATTGAAATATTTATTTTTCGGTTTAATTCATAACTTAGTAGACAAGAGAGTTCATTCATCTAAAATATACACTTGGGACACAGGATGAATGGGATGGTACTACTCTGTCTGTAGCTACAACACTATTTTTTATAAATAACAGTGTGTCTGTATAATACAACAGGGAATACCAATAGAATAGTTTTATTTTTATTTACCTACCTATGCCAAATTATCCTAATGTTATTTTTTGACCTAAAGTATTTTACCCGTGTAAATTATAGGTGTGGTATTGTGTGAAGCTCGCATGGGTATATATGATCCCTAATGCAACGGTATTGACTAGAACAAATAGTGTAGTTTGTAGTTATAGAAAATACGATATGAAAACAAAAGTTGGTGCAATATTTGCGATTGTGACTTGAAGATGTTTGGGGATGGTTTGTTTTCTGTATCTCTTGTTCCCATATTTAAGCAAGTAGGATAGGAAGAAGGATCTACGTTGTGGAACTGGATGGGTTGTCTTGTCTCTGAATATAAGAATCTGTTATTAGGTTGATGGTTTTCTGTGTGAGTTTGCTATCTGTGCAATAATAGTGCGAAAGAGTCTCGACTCGACTTTACTAGTTGAGTTTGTGTTTTATTCCCTGTGAAAAGTTTATACTGTCAAAGAGCAGTACTACAAATAACTGTGTAATGTCTGTATAGACAAGTCAAGTCGATTGAATCAACCTCTGGTATATAATCACCCCGATTTCCCTCTCCTATCATCCACTATCTCTTTCCTTATCTCCAGTATCTCCCTGTATTCTTTGCACTAATACTAAAATACTAGAACTTGAATGACAAAACATTCTGTAAAAGTAATCAGTGTGCGAATCCTAACTTACATGCACAGTATACTAGAAATACGTACCTACATGGCTCTATACATTATAGTTTAGCAATTGAACAAAGTATTTTCATTTGAGAGTAGTATATGAGTGTGTATGTGTCTCTCTCTTTGGCTCTTTTCTTCGTTCCGTGTCGTCGTCGTAATCGTCATCCGTGTAAAGATGTGGCAGTAGTATGTTAGTATGTTTAAGGGATATGTCACTTGATGTGTATAGTATGTAGTAGGAGTGGGAGGGAGAAAGACTACCCGGCAAAAAGCAATGAAGTCATTCAGCTACAGAAAGTATCTTTGTGTGTTATGTTATGAGAATGGAGTTCACTCAAGTCGCTCAACGTATTATTATAACAACGTTCCTGCACAGCAAACCATCTCAGAAACAGTTTCAGTCTCAGCTACAATTCCCTTTCCATAAGGAAGGAAGCACACAGTTCTCAAGACAGGTCAACTACTACTAGGTACCTCTATTTCTACTGTCACTGTATTAATACATACCACTTTATATATAGAATTTGCAATATTACTAAACACATACATACATATATAGGAATGAGGTATACTTTTTCGCAAGTTGCTCATACAAGTATGTACATTCCTGCAAAATATGTATAATTTTAGATAAAAAGGTGGATTTCGACTCAGGGATATATTTGTATGTATGATACTAGTCTAGTGCACTGTAAATATCATCAACAGAGTAAATATATGTACTCTTTGTATGTACACCTACACAAGGCTGTATTTAGGAGGGGGCAAAGGGAGCAATTTACCCCTCCGAAATCGGAAAAAATAGGTTATTTTACCAATAAAGTGCAAAAAATCGCAAATTTTTCGCTCTAGGTGCGAATTTTATGCATTTTAGATGGATTTCAGCTTAAAATAGCTCAAATTGTTTGAGATACGCGCAATAACAGACACTATTGTGCTTCATGTTGGTATTTTGACTCTCCCGAAATGGAATCCTAAATAAGGCCTTGCACCTACTGTATATCCACGTGCTAGTTTGTATTCGTTTTAGTTTAGTTTACTCGGATGGAGATCTAAAGATGAATCTCTTGAACAAGTAGTATATTAAGGTATGTGGTGGTGTTTGTATGTACTGGTAGGAGTTTGTAGTTGTAGGTAAAAGATAATATGCTACAGAGTAGGAATGAAAAGAGAATCGTGTATATAGCTACCTAGTGCATTGCAATGCCAGGAAAAGATAAGAAAAATTCATTCTCTTCGTTTCTGCTCCTATCATCGTGCTATAAAATATATTATTTCGTGTTCCACCTTACAAGAGTCCTATTCAGGGAATTTAAGATGCAGAGAAGAGTTGTAAATTCGTACAGGCTTCTTATTCAACAACCTCGATCTTCTTGATCTCACTGATACTCTATGTGTACTGATACTCATGCTATTACTACTTGCTTCAAATATCACATTGTCTGCTTAGGTAGGCTCACTCCATGAGGCACTCAGCTGCACTGTAAAAGATACCACGAAGAATTCCTACAAGCATTCCATTCTACTTTAACACTCTGTCTATATTTAGACATATATGGAATACATGTATGTAGGTGTATGGTGTATATGTGTGTATAAATACTTACCATATTAGACAATATTACTGCTTTTGTAGTATATGTATGTATATACCTATGGTGTACAATAAGAGGAAATCTTAATCCTTTTCTTTCAAGTAAGTACGCAGTAGTTACTAGTGAGAAAGTACACAAAATATATAGCAAGTCAGTTAGTACTTTACTTAGCTAAGTTGAATGTAGTATATGTTTGTATATGGGAGATAGAAAGTCGGGAAAGAAAGTTAGAAAGAGATGTGTGTGTTTTGGAGCAGGAGGAGTCTATTTGTAGTAGAAAGTAAGAGAGATATGTGGGAAGACGGTGTATGGTAGTTTCTTTGTTGAGTGTGTAGGGAAGGAGCCTACGTGAGTTTAAGTGAAGTCTCTCAAGGAGACTGTTGGAAACAAGTTACGATAGGTTAGGCCCGTCTGACGATCGTCTATTAGGAAAAGTGTAGCGCCATTTCCGCGGCTCTTTTGTTTGGAATTGTCTGTCGGCACTTGAGAGTCATGAGATTGACTTTCACTCAACTCAAGTCGAGATATGCTTTTTCTGAGTATGTAATAACATGGGGAGCAAAACGAGAAGCATATTCAACTACGAGAACTACATGGCAAATACGCCAACTAATCGTCGGTGATCTTTTATTGGTCGAAGAAATAAAAAGTTTATGTTATGCCATGCTGAGGTCATGTCACCTTATCACATTGTTAGTAATGGCCCCCATTAAGTAGCTGTCCTATCGCACTGTCTCAGTTAGCATCTTAAATCGTATCTCCAACATCCCCCTTTATTCTTTATACACAGCTTCATACACAGGTTCACTTTTGCCAATTTAATGCAACCAGTCTTAAATAGCTGCATCATTTCTAACAGATAGTTCATAGATGGAAATCTTTGTAAAAATCAAAACAAAGAAACCAATTTTAATATCAATCTACAACATGGAAATCTACCTAGTTAAATACTTATAACAATTTTACAATATTGTAGTTTAAACTAAATGATGGAAAATAAATCTTTCATTTATTTAGCAAAGAAATCATATCCTGGTGAACCTACAATTTGATTTGTAAGCAATCGTTTTTATTTTAAATATACAAGAATGATGCAAAGAGTACAGCATATTAAAGCTATAATTTTTTGAACATCTTTTCACACCACGAACATTCTCATTCCGATATAAAATATAACCATGTTGTGTGTGACCCAATATTCTTATTAACAAAGTAAGTATTAGTATTATGCCCCACTCCTACCATTTGTCGTGCAGTTTCATTCTCTCGAATACATACCTATATACATTAAATTACCTTTCCTTCATGAATTGAATTTTTTATCATAACATACCTGTCTAGTAGTTATTTTTTTATCATTCGTCCAATGCGGTTTTATTTGTAGCGTAATTGTTAGGTAGTTATAATTTCATTTTGAGAATATTATATTCAATGAGCTACAATGATTTGTAGCTCATTGAATATGTTAAAAAATGGTTTAATGGAATGCGATTAAATGTACCTAAAGATTTAATTAAAAATGCGCTTCGAAACGCACGAGAAAATAATTTTATTAGAGCATACCTTTTTATGCACATAGGAGCATTTAAGTGCAAACACACGAGATTTTGTCTACTACAAATAAGGAACAACTCTTAAGACTGTACTCTTTCTTTCTCAAGTCTATCCTGAAAGTCGAGACTTTGAGACTGTAAGCTACTTACAGCTTTGCACATCTCTACCGGTATAGTGCAGTCTTCCTGTTCCATTTACAACTTTTCACTGCAGATTCAGCGCTCGTTTTCAAGAATTTATTTTCTGAACATCTATTCACACCACGAACATCCTCATTCCGGATATAAAATATAACCATGTTGTGTTTGACCCAATATTCTTATTAACAAAGTAAGTAAAAAGCAATATTTTTAACATTATTTACCAAATTACTTATACCTTATGTAAAGTACAACTAACCTTTTTCCAAGCTTGTCTAAAACTTATGAAAATCATTAGTGGTCTTGTCTATTTGTCAGGATTATTGAAAAAATAAGTCCCGAGTCATTTTGTTACAATCAACTTTGTATACTATAGGTAGTTAAGGTATACAATTATTATATAGTTTACATTTAAGTATAATTAAAATATGAATAATTAAGGTCATGACAAATGTTAAATGTTCTATTATGTATGTGACATAATATTATGTGTATGTAAAGTCAAATATAAAGTTAACATTGTGTGCGAAACACAAACTGCGTCTTAAGACTTTAAGAATCTTGTAGTCTTTTGCGTAAAATTATGCAAAGGACAACTTCTATATAAAAAAGATTCTAGGTTTGCAGCAAGGTGCTTAAAGATTTCGCAACCCAGGGTTTGCGTAATTTTTTATGTACCTTGCTTGGTTTGCAGTAATTTATAATTTTTTAAATGCAGTAAGCCCAGTCCAGGTTAAAGCTATAATGGTTGTCATTGACTTTCGGTGTATACTAAATTGCTCTTGTGATAATCACCCCACAAAGTTTGGTTGAATTTTGGAAACAAAATTGGGATTGTGTATTGTCTTTAATTTATTAAACATAAAACACTTATGTTTAAGAAAGTTGTATAATTGCATTCAACTAGACTCGAAACCTATCTATCTAAAATCCAAATCTCCCGTAGACTTAAAGAATTTGTCAAAAATTCTAAAGTTAATTTCAAAAATTAATTGACTTATAGGATCTCGAATAAATTTTTGTGATGAGTTCTGCGTCTGGAAGTTCTAAAGAGAAACTCTGCCGTGTAATAATCCAGCAATGTATAAAGGCTGATTTACGCTTCGACACTGAAGATGCTCCAGTTAGTATTCAGAACGGAATGGTTGTTTTTGCGTGTTTTCTTAACAAAGCTACAACCGAATGCCTTGATAGTATTGGTATGTCACATTTTGGATTTGTCAGTCCTTAGGACTCATTTCTCTTAAAATTTTCATCACAGTATCCATTTTCGTATAAGTAAATAAACTTCATTTCTTGATTTGCAGTCAAATCAGTCGTGAATGCCAAATTATGCGAGCCAGAGGAAAATAGAGGCCGAGTTTCTTTACTCGAATGCAATTTTGATATGCTAGTCATTCCACAAGCGACTTTAGGGGGAAAGCTCAAAGGGAAAACCATCCAGTATCACGGAATTGTAGGAAAGTCGGTCGGGGAAGAATTATTCGCAGAGCTTGTGATAAAATTGAAAGACTATGTCCATTCAAAGAATCCAAATGCCAAGGTGGTCTACGGAGTGTATGGGGCTAGACAAATACTGCAAATGGAAACAAATGGACCCTTCACTCATTTCTTTGAGTTTTAAATGTTGTGAAACATTTTTCAAATACTCACTATGCCATTCTCAACGTATAATACTATTTATATTTTATTTGTTCCAGACTCGTTATTAAAATATTACAAGTAATTCATTAATAAACACTAATGAACTGATTGCGTGTTTTGAAAATAATAGAAATCTTAGACTTTCTCCAATTTGTCCAATGTAATTGCAAATAAAAATATATAACATGACTTTGTTCAGGGTTCTCTGTTCCATCCTAAAACTGCTTCTAGAAAAGCAAGGACAGAGTCGATGTCAAAAGAAGCTTCCCTTAGAAGCTGAAGGAGTTGCTGTGTTTCGTCCATAGCTTTAATTTGTCTGTAAGATACTCCTTTAGCTGGCTCAGCCAATTTAGCCAAAAATGTTTGCACTGATGGATCTGTACTGAGTAATTCTAAAACCAAAGCCATAATTTGGTCCAAAGGAATTGCTTGGTTAATTATTTCAGAGATTTCTTCAACATCGCAATCTCCGTCTTCTAAATCCTTTAATGT
>JAQFYB010006666.1:0-11863 GCA_034694085.1 Pogonognathellus longicornis
AGGGCAGTATGGCAATTTATGATTTTCCAAAAACACATAGAGCATACTAATACAACGATTGGGTGGACTAACAATATATGTGTGGAGTAATGTAGGTGGAGGAGTGCGAGTGTATAAACGGTGTGTCTCTATAGCTGCGTAGCCCAAATAAGATAGAGAGAAGTTGATGTTGAAATAGAAACCCTACAGGCATTTATTGCTAACACTAGTTTATGTTATCCTTATGCTTCTGTATGTGTAGCAATAGCCCTTAAAAAGCTCCGTTTCTAATACACTTTCACTATTTCACAAAGAAAAGAAAAACCTTTCTTTCGTGTGTATCGATCGCATTCTTATTGCCCCAGTTGACTGTGTAGACTCGATTATCTCAGTTTACTCGTATATATAGACTTTATGCAATATAAGCTTTCTCTTCGTGAACAAACTCAACTGTATATAATGCAATTATCTGCAGGAAATCTTACACAGTTCCTGCAAATAAAAAATACTCCTGGTAATAGGGTGTTGAGAGAAAAGGAAATAATATGCTGTTGATATTTCTCAGACTAAAAACAAACTAAGAGAAAAAAAATGTGTTGTTATATATGTATGCTACCTGCGTCTCTCTCTGTCTATTATATATAGTCCACAACTAATTATACGAACTTTTTAAAAGCCAATACTGGGAATTAAATCCTGTGAAAAACAAAAGAATTAGTTATTTAGGACATTAATACCTATGTCCGTATTAATAATTGTAACTAGCAGAACTTTAAGTATATCATGAGCTTGTAATGTAGTAGGTCGTGTAATGGACATTATATGAAGCTGAGATTTGTAGTTTATTTAATTCTCTTGTTTTTCTTTCTATGAGGATAAAAACGGTTAATTAGTATTCTTTTGTTCTGCTACGTATACATAGATAGTGATTAGCAAAAACAGTTAAGCAGAACAAGCACATGAAACACAGAACTTTATTAGTACTGAAATAACATGGTTGACATTTTGTTTGTTGAATAGAATAAAAGTACATGCATTACTTGGAAATGACTATAAACTGTTTATGGATTCGGAGAATTGTATTGAGTTACAGTTGGATAGCAGCTAATAAAGTTATATTTCTATAATATTATTAGGTTATAGGAGGACTGTTGGAAAGTCGACTCTTGCTGATATTAGTACTGGGAAATACAGAGAAGATGGGCGTGAGTAGGTCTTATTGTAGCTACAATTTAAACAAGCATTTCCCGTGACTTGTTCAACTTTGAATGTAGGAACGTGTGTAGGCACTAAAGCTACTTTCAACAAATGGAATCAGAATTTCAAGAGACATCTAATATCCTGCTTATTGCCACCATTATATTCTGTACAGAGATAGTCAGATTATTGCTCACTCAAGTGAATTCAACTTCGTCTAATGGCACTCAAACGTGGAAGTTGGCATGACACGAGAAATAGTTGATACCATTAGTTAAAGGGTATTTATTGTTGAGAGAGCACCAATGCACCTACATGATGCACACATACACACACGCCTATTATTCCTATTTTCTCTCCTAGTGCAGATTTACATGGAATTTGCTGATGGTCTTCTTAGCTACACTATAGACTTCGTCCAACTTGCTCTTGCATCGTTGCATCTATCTAAAACTACACCTTGTATATAATACATGATATTTGTGCTATAAATAAATATCTGATGTATTTACGTCTACTGGGTTTTAATAGTGTGTTTTATAGGAAATAGCTGCTACTAAGAGAATAATATTATTGCAAGTAGAATGGAACTGGAGTAGGCAATAATAATATATTTAGTAGTTACTCCAGATGGAAAGGAATGCTCTTCCTGCCTGGGTTCAGCTAACTGCTACTTTTGTTAGATATCGCATAATGCTATTCACAGCACGATATTATTAGATGGAGAATGTGTAAGAGTGCTCCTACTATTACGACGACAGCACTAAAGCTCATTGTCAGTGAAACTCACTTACGTTCACTATGTCCTTTCCTATAAAATATTCACCATGTCAAATTGTGCCTAGCTATATAATAACAGAGATGTGCATATACACGTACACCTAGAATATTATCATACTTCATACTATTTCTCTCTCTCTCTCTCTCCACACAATTACAGTAAGTATAGAGTGATGCAACAGAAAGTAAGTTGCTAGTAGGAACTAGTACATGAAATAAATATCCTCAGGTCTACTGTGCTTTGAACACGAAGAGGATAAAATATGTATGTAGTTTATTTCTTCAAGGATCCAAAATATGTAACAGTCGCCGTAATAGCAATATTATTATGTAGGTTAGGTGCCTACTGGATTTGCAGTAAATCGGAGGGCTCTTTTGCAAACTACTTCTACTATTCCTACTCATATACTACTTACAATACATAGCTACTCTGTAGCAGAGTAGTGTAGGGATACATAGTAGTAGAATGCTATCTTGTGCATGAAATGAAAGAGTGGGGAAATATGTATGAAATCATCTTCTGTCTCATATCCCATAGTTTACTTTAAACAAGCATAAAATATTTTTCTTGTGAATTCCAGTTGAGTCTATACGAAAGTTTAGTTTGGTCTTTCCACTTTGCACTGCAAAGCTTGGCAAAGTTTGTATTCTGTACTGCTGAAAACTTTATGGCGAAGAGTGATGCAAACAACGAAACTACTGCGTGGCGTGGCATACAAGTTACGGGTGATCTTCCATGGCGTATTGTTACATTTAAATAACATAAGTAAGAGTAGCTTCATTCATACTCCTAAAACTTTAGTTATAACAGCTAATAGCTATCCACTACAATGAATGCCGCTATGCCACCGCATCGCATTTCTATTCTTATACGCCATACACTATGTATTAGCATTTATAATACTTTCTGTATTTATATATCACACGCTTAGCTTGTGCTGTGGCAGCCTCATATTTATAGTCTCATTGACTTACAAAAGTGTTGTGTGTAAACTACATCGTATGTTATGCAGTGTGTAATGTAGGTGTTTTTGTATAGTGTGTATGTGTGTGTGTGTGTGTGTGTGTGTGTGTGTGTGTGTGCAGAAGGATTTAGCAGTTTTCAGATTGTACACAAATCATATTGTGTATATAAATAATGGGTATAAGCTATGATGCTGTATACCAAGCTGGGAAGTATGGTTTGGTAGTAAAGCTGCACTTGTTTCCTTTGCAAAGTTGTTACATGACACAAACACAACAACGCAGTAATGTAACACTATCTCAAGACTCACACATGCTTCAATTCATTTTATGTTGGTTATGTTATAAACGATGAATTCGCTACTGGAGAGGCAGACGAGCGAAACCAAAATATTCATAATAGACACAGACGTCATGCTGTGGTTTTGCTTTGTGCATTTTATATAGCTCATAGCAATAATAATTTGTACATACACTGTACTGTATTGTACTAAGGTATAATTCAACATAGACAGACAAGCAGTAGTTTAGATAAATCCATAAAAAACTTACGAATACCTAATACTGAACCGATGATTATATCATGATAAATATTTCACAACACAAATATCTATGTACCATGTACCCTAGCCTTCTTATAAGAATTTACCTATTCACAAGTTGAATATTATTATTGGTGGAAGTACACAGAGTTGATATAATTGTGTTTACATCTCTTGTACAGTTGTTTGTGCGCAATATCCTGATATTATTAGTTAATGTTCACGTATGAATAAGTTCGCCCGTTCTATGATTATATGTATCTGTACAATGTAGTGACACAAGTATTTTCGCATTCAAATTACATAAAGGACCGCCTACTATAAGTTAGTAGCAGCGAACTTGTATGTAGTTTTTGTCTTGTACTATACAATAATAATACAACTACTAACTACCAAACCAACATAATATTATATCTGAGCAGTTCATATGGGACGAATTATTGCAAACTTTATTATTACACATTATACATAGACACAGACTTTATAATATATTATGCTACAGATGTACACATGCTATGAGACGTGTATGGAATATTATTATGTAAATAAAAGCACTAGAAGTTGCTTGACGTTCGTGTACATACATAGCTACACATATGCATGTACTACTCCTGTACTATAGTTGATCCAACCATTATTTGAATCGAAATGCATACCTAGCATAGTGGTTATATTGTGATCTACAGGGCTTGTAACAACATGCAGTTGCCTCCGACACTGGACCCACACCAATATCTAAGTTCTTACAAAAGCTATCCCGATGTACATCTTGTACAGAATCTTTTTGCGCATACAAAGAACAATGGTTTACTTTGTGAACAATGTGCAATTTTTTCATGGTGCTAAAAGTGCAATCTCCTAGAATTATGATTATTTTACAGACAAAATAAAATTTTGCCTGGAAAACTAACTTTAAATGCATATTTCGCTTAGCAACATGACTACAATAAATAAAATACTATTAAATTTAATAAAAATCAATTTTCAAATGCTTTGGTAATGTTTTGAAAAATTTCATCGTGCTTAAGATTTACATGATGCACAAGACCGCCGGCTATGAAATTATATTCTAAGCAAAAAGTGTAAAAATAAAGTTTGGAGTGAAGAATCCATTTCGACATCACCACTTTTGGTTTGCTTTGTTGGATCTTAGATACAGCTCTAATAAGGAAACAGGTATTATTGCCAACCCTGTATCTAGTATAAATCCAATATGTACTTATATTACGAATGTGCAAAATGTTTGCAAATATTTCTTTACACAGTAGAGTAGTGATGTAATGCTACATTGTAATAATTGTAAAGAATATATATATACATATATTTATACTTATATATAGTGGTACAAATATCTTTGTGTTGAACAAAGATAGTACAAGCATATTATGTACATGAATTGATGTTGGGGGGATTACTGTGTGGTGTATGGAGGTAAGTTGTATTTGTAGCGGTGAGGTCTGATATATTTATAGCATCTTTTATCTTTTTCAGTAGTAGATACACCACATGCAGAGCATTGAATGGCTTACAACATTTTTATATACGCAAGAGTTACATTATTATAGGAAAAGTTTATTTCTCTCTATCTCTCTCTAGGACTAGAAAGAAAAGAAAAGGAAGAGATTATAGTCACTAAATGTATATACATGCACCTATATTGCATAGGTAGGTACATACGTGTTAAGCAAGACTGAGCGTACAATAATATGAAATGACGTTTGTAGAAGCGTGTAGAGAGTAAATGCTTTTATATTGTAAAAGGTGTAGAGGTGCGGAAGAAGAATAATTTTGTATATTTATATAGAACTGTAGCATTCTCGTACGCACATAAGATGATTATTGTGCACCAGCTTTTTTCGTTTCGTTTTGTGTGGAAGGAAAAGAAGAGTAACAAAATGCTTCATAAAGCTGCGGAGACTACTACAGCGGCTATTAAATATTGAAGAAAGAGCATCTACTAAAACTCTCACGGGTACGCTCGCTGTAAAGACTCACTTCCGTCACGTAGATCGCTTGTGTATTTAATGCATGTAAAGACAAGGGGTAAAGATAGAAGCCGGATTTTAAGACATACCTATGCTCGTGTTAGTACATATTACAAACCGTATTTAGTGCAAGGCTTCAAATACTATTGTAATATGTATAGTTACTAGTTACACACACATACACACAAACATATGACTTATTTTTTTCAACAAAATATGCATCCAACTTGGCTAGGAGTATTACATATTTTGCTAGTTTTGAAATTTTTGCGACTCTATATCAATATCTAAATTTTTCGCGAGGGTGGTTCACCAACTGAAGGTAACCCAAATTGAAAAAACCACTACAGTTAATTTTTACTCAGTGGGAGTTTTCATCTTCATTCGTTTGTCATTAAGATTTAGGTATTCAAACATTTGAGATTCAATAATATTATTGTTTTTGGAAAAGTCTTCACTTTGTATTTCAAAATACAAATTGAAAGCTTCTTTTCCGTTTAAATAAATAAAATTACATTAATGATACTGCTTACACCAGTTTTAATTTGTTATACATTGTCGAGCATATTTATGACGATATCTAAGATTCAGTTTGTTTTAATTTTAATTTTAATTTTTGACGATGTAATAAAATAATTTTTAAACAAACGATCTATTCAAGCTTCTCATCCATACAAAATCTCGTTTAGTTTTAGTCTTCAAAAATTTGGCGACCAATAATATGTTCTTTCTTTCTATTTCCTAAATTCCTCTATTATTGCGAACTTGGTTTTTAAAAAGTTGTATTGAGTTTTGCCTCCCCCTGTATGAATATGGTTGCCTACTTGCGTTGCTCACTTAAATATTATTTATATCCAGAGTAACATTAAACTCGACTGTTTCCAGTATCTTAAGTACACTTCGGTTCAACTTGTGTAGTTAAAGTCGTCTCTATACAATTGGTTATTATTATTACACATGCTGCAGACTCTGTAATAGAACATCATAATATTACACAGCAACTGTAACTCCTCTATAATAATAACGTACAAATACAAACAAACGACCACCTCACATTTAACTGGTGCATATTATCGTTGTTTTATGTTATCAGGACACATAGCTACGACGATAGCATCGCTATGTGTGTGTAGTAATGCTAATACCAATGTAATACGAAAACTTGAACATTACACGACTTTATAAGGATTCCATTCCATTACTAACTTCAAACAACACACTGGCACTATGCAGATGTTGTTTGTCAGCCATTTAGCCGCTCGTATAGTCATGCATTGATTTCATTTCTTATGCCATCCATGAACATATTTAGTCAAATTATTAATTCTGCATCAACAAAACTCTACAATCCATTACTTCACATAACAACCCCAGAACACTGCAGTCCTAAATCATAATAAACGTCTGTCTCTCCTAATAATCTTGCATTATGTGTGCGTGTATTATAATACTTTGCCACTAACAAGAAGCGTTTACTTACTCAAACGCATTCTAATAATTTATTTTACAGAAGTGTCTTGTTACATGTACTACACAGGTTTATAAATAATAAACTCATTTAAATCAAACACCACTACTGCAAGTAGCAAAGATCCCTAAGTGTTAAAATATTAAATATTGTTAAACGGTGCTGTCTGGTATGTTGTGTTATGCTATGTGAGAATTCGTTGTGTCTTTCTCGTACTCACTTCAATTCTATTTAAGTCTTGCTCCACTCTCCATTCAGACACCGCACTCATACACAAAATATGAATGCAAACGTCGCACATTATTTACATGCACACACATACCTCACTCTAGAACTACGATACGAATATATATACAGTACACTACGTATTATGTATTAATATTTATACATTATGCTTGTACACTATTATACGAGTGGAGCATATTATAACACAGCAAAGGATAAGTCAAAAGTAGGTGGAAGAGGAAATCATAAAGTAAACTGGAACTGTTTCACTAATGCAATTGCAATTACTTACACACACATAGCTAGACACTTTTGTGGTATGTATATGGCGTGATATTTCTACAGCTATAGATATAAGGTGAACGGGTGAAGTGAGTGTCTGTACAATACATGTAGCTAGGTTGGTTGTTAGTTCGTATATAACATTTACATGACATAGAAAATATATATTTATTTTCTAGCGTAGTGGTGGTGGTACTAGAGACTACAGACTACGAGTAAGTAGCAGTCGTATCCGGAGAAATGATAAATCAAACACAATACCACCACCAGCTATATTTATATAAAAACGCAGTACATGTAGTACACATGGACACACTGTGCTGTGTTCCCTGTATATGAATGTAGGATGGTATTTATGTACTATAGGTTATCATGACTTTTATTTTACGTTGCACTACAACTACAACGACTATAGTGCAGTAATAATATGTGAGTAAAACGATATAAATGTACCGATAGGAATAGGAAATAAGGACGAAGCAAAAACGGCTGCAGATGTGCAACTTCCTATATGTCTAATATCCATAGCCAGTCTAGCATATAATGCTGCATTCGTTTAACAGGAGCTTTACATAGAAATTGCTCTTTCCTTTGGTCCTTTATGCCACATTCTTCTTTGGCATTATTGTTGTACTATATTTTCTTTCTAACGCATTTTGGAGGAATTTCGTCTATATGTTAAAATGCTTTTGATATACATTTATTTATTCTCTCCTGTGCATGTACACTACATGTAGTATATCTGTATTATGCATAATAATATATTCAGTCGTATTGTTAGTACCAATTTGCCAGAAATGCAAGACAGAGTGCGGGGATATATTATACACACATAGAATCGTATTATAATACACACTACAACAAAACTTAGCAAAAAAAGAGATAGGAAAGGAGGAAAGCTGCAGGAACCGTTTTCATGTACGTGGGATTATTGTGTGTATTTGTGTATGTGTATATAGGACTAGACTACGACACTAGCTAAAATATATAACCAGTAAAGTGGAGCATGTTCATGTGTTGTACTTGTTCAGTTCCTTATTACAAGCATACCACTATACTACAATGTCTACTAAAAGTGTAATATTTCCTATCTGTGACTGCTACAACTGTATAGAAGCAAAGGATACTTTTACATGTCATACTCCACGATAACCAATTTTCATAGAGTATTAGGCTCTTTTTATAACTTGACTGCTTCATTCATTTTACTATGTGTATTAGTGTTGCATTTATGTAGACGTGGAATACATGAGAAGTATAGCAGCAGTAGAGAATGAGTCTCTCCGACCCAAATGTCTCTCGTTGCTCCTGCGTTGCTATTTCTTAGCTACCAACTACATATGTTGTACAGACGCAGTTACAGATAGGATTATGTAAATTGATGTAAAGTATTACAAATGCAATCCGCCCTGTTCTATTCATGCATATTGTATTAGGAATGTAACAGAGAAGATGCACACGAATTTCAGTGCTATGGGTATACCACATTGCATACATTCATTTTACTTGCTATTTACTATAGAACCACTCTGATATTGTTATGTATAATAGCAGTTGTGGAGCATGGGCTCATACTCAGTTTAAACTGGCTACTTACATTCATATTCAGCTGTATCGTATAGGAGCAATTCCATTTTGTTCATGTAATGTATATTTATAGTTGTGTAACGAGTACTAAGTTAAAAAGCCCAATATTCCTTTTGTAGTCAAAACCTACAGTCATTTTATTTTAACTTGCACATGTACATACATTCTCATACCTATAAAGAAATGCAATAACCATGTCATTATATTATAACATACTTTGTAGTTAGATATAACTATTCTATTGTTGTTCTATGTATCCAATAGGGTGCCACCAAATTTTCTAATGTAAAAGTCCTTTGAGTCAATTTACGTAGGATTTATCGAAACTGAACTGAACTTATTTTCCATGTGCCCCAATCCTCGATGCTGATTTTTAGACACACGATTGTAATACTAATCCCTTGGGATATGCATAGTGTTGTACCAATACATACCATATGTGTACCGTCATTTTATATCGTCGAATTACCAATTATTCCAATTACATTATACAACAAAGTAAAGTAGACTATTATTGTTGACAACATTGTCATTTTGGTTAAACATTCACACATATTTTGTGCAAATTTTCCTCTTTGTTCTTATTTTGCTAATAAAACTTGATCGATAAGTTGCAATTTCTGTACGTTTTTTAATTAGTCATTTTGAAAAATTACTTTGTTCTGTGTGTTACATTTTGTAGATTTATTGTGTTTAAATAGAATTTTTTAAATGAAACATTGTTTCCTACATTTTATATGTATAAACAAAAAATTATCTGATTTCTAATACTTCCGCGAATGTTTGAGTATGTATGGAAACTGGTATAGGTACATACGCACATGCATACTTATATGATTATTTAGGTAGTACCTATTCAAATGCATGTACGATTAATATTTCTCAGTCCATGTACCAATGATAAAAACTTTATATTTTTGTTACTTTAAAGTATATTTCTATGAAATGGCAACGCTCGAGCAGAACTTAATTTCTGAGGTATTTCTGCTTGAGAGTATATAAATAAAATCGAAATATTGAATTATTTGATTCAACCCTAGCACTACGATATAAAGTCAAAATGTTTTGTGAAGAATGTATGATGAATATTGCAAAGGAGGAATTGTTGGCAACATACAAGCATCCACCCTTGTGTGAGTGTGTGTGGAGTTTATAGGTACACACACACAAGTTCTGTTGAGTATAGACTTATTGCGAGTTGTTTGTGAATTGAATAATACTTTTCAGAGTACTCATGCAAATACGGAAGAGATACTCGAACGATGAAAGGGAATACATACACATAAATCTATAGGAGTGAGATAAGTATTATTTGTCTGGTAATAGAAATAGCAATACCACACATCCCTTCCCCTCTTTGCTTCTGTGTGCATTAGAGAGCTATTAGTTGACATATACAAACTGCATATTAGAAACTTTGCTGGTTTCCCGTTCCTATCATTATATAAGTTCTGTCTCTCTGTTTGCTCAATTTATTCACTCAAACGTATTTCTATTTCCATGTATCGTTATACCTACGAGTGCGACGCGATATACGAGCAGAACGCTATTATTATTTTTGCATGCATACATGTTCCTATGATATTTTAACATTATAACGTCTTATATTTCGTGCAAAGTTTCAGGCGTGTGCATGTAGGCTGACATAGAGAAATTCTTGCATGGCTTGCTTCACAAAGGACTGGGATATAATATACGACACTCGCACTTGCCGCTAATCTACTTAAAAAGTAGCGTTTAGATATAGAATGACGAGTAGGAGTGGTTCCTAAACAAAATGAGCACCTACTAAACTACATAATACATAATACTGTGCAACCCGTACTATGAAAAGCTAGTGATTTCCTCATAGTACACTAAGTACACATACTTATTCAATTCTTATAGATAAATAACCTATAGCTAGTCACTGATACTAGTAGTAGGTAGGTGTAGAGCTGAAACCGGTTTCGGTCCGGGTTCTCTCTTAAATTCTGTTCTCCAACCGTTTCCGGTTCGGGTATGCTTTCTAAACTTTAGATTCCACCAGAGGGGTCCAGGTCTTATATTTTATTTTGACTATCAACCATATAAGTAATGAGTATACACGGACAAATAATTTTTTCATGAACCGCAATCTGCATTTGAATCTAGTCAAGTTTTACAGTGGTTAGTTTAAAAATAATATAGATTTTACTGCAGTTCGATGTGAGTATAAAATAAATGGTACCGGTTTCTGACATTCTTAAAATTTGACAGCTCTAGTAGAGTATTAGATGATTTAGAAGTATATGGCATACTGTTACTCACTATTGTCACATTACATGCTGCCGCTTAAAATATTATGCTCTTAGAATGGATTATTAGTTGGAACGATTTATAGTCAAATCTTATAAATCTTATATTTTATGTAGTACTATTTTACTGTCATATTATACACAATGTTTTTCAAGCGCATATGTATCTCGAAGAAATCAATTATTGCATATTATCCTGTATTACATTGCCATACTTACTACATTCATTATTAAAATCGTATCTTTTTGTTCTTTTTCTAATACTAATGCAGCGACTTTCAAGAAAATAGTCTTTAATTCCAAATTAAGAAAATCCAATTTCAAGGAAAGATGTGGTTGATATATTTAATATACTTTGGCTACAATATGTGTTGTTGTGTATTGTATTAATTGTATATGTAAAATTGCTATACAGTAAATACCCTTTCAAGCGGATATACTTAACTTAATTCAGTAAAGGCGCAATATGTACATAATTCACATCACAGTTATTCAGTTGTAAATTTTGAGCACTGGCGTAGCCAGGGGGGGGGCAAGGGGGCAATTGCCCCCCCCCCCCGAAATCCGGAAAAAATAGGT
>JAQFYB010006667.1:0-11862 GCA_034694085.1 Pogonognathellus longicornis
TCGATTTAATGCATAGGCGAGTGTGGGAGGTTGAGTAGGGCTAATGCACGTAGCGTTACTTATTGATGACCCTGTATGTAAACACACACACGCACTCACTTAAAATTTTATTAGCTCTTGTCGGGAGTCCAAAATGATCTTTTCATGAAGTTCGAATTCTTGTTTCTGGAAGGAAATTGCAGATCAAAAGGATTAAAAATTTTACTTAGTAGCGAACGCGCTGTAGTTGCATCTTGTCGACCGGGATGAACATAATTATTGTGAGGGACTCGTTTGTTATTATTAGGATTGACATTTCCATAGCGGTTATTCGTTGCATATGGGTTTTGTTGGGGGAAACGGTTATGGGGACTTATTTGAGCATTGTCATTTCTATTTGGTTGTGGATAAGGGAATCGGATGGGCCTTGAAGGTTGTTGCTCATATAGGGATCGCGGTGGTGGTGGTGAAGGTGTTTCATAATAGTTTTTCCTATTTAACGCTTGTTGATTATTTGGGATGTAATTACTTTGAGGTAATTGTGGGGGATGCATCTCCTGAAGATATTCTTCTATGTATGCTCCAGAATTTTGGATATTGTTGCCCTGAGGAGCTAACTGCGGTGGCTGTTGTGGGTTTTGAACCTGAGGATTTATTACTTGTGGTCGTTGTTGCGGATTTTGAGGCTGAATCTGAGGATTTAATACTTGTGGTCGTTGTTGCGGATTCTGAGACTGAACCTGAGGATTTAATACTTGTGGTCGTTGTTGAGGATTTTGAGACTGAATCTGAGGATTTAATACTTGTGGTCTTTGTTGAGGATTTTGAGACTGAATCTGAGGATTTAATACCTGTGATTGCTGATGGTAATTTTGGACAGGGATCTGCGTCTGCGGATAAACGGCATTTGGTTGCTGTTGATAAATTTGAGCAGGGACCTGAGGCTGTGGATAGACTGCATTGATCTGCTGTTGATTTTGCACAGGGACCTGAGTCGGTGGATAAACTGTATTTGTCTGCTGTTGAGATTGAGACGATTGTTGGAAATATTGTGCCTGCGATGGTCTTTGCTGTGTAATCTGCTGGGACTGGGATGACTGCTGCTGTGGGGGAAAATCGGGAATCACCTGTTGATTCTGCTGATACGCTTCTTGCTGCTGTACTTGCTGATAATATTCTTGTTCTAACTGCTCCTGTGTTTGAGTGTTTGAATTCTGTTGTTCAGATGGTCTTACAGTTGTATACAGCTGTATCATATAATTATTATTATTACTGTTCCAATTAGGAACACTTTGAGATTCATTTTTGAAATAAATCTTATTTGGGTAATCTTGATTAGCATAATAATTGTTTTCCTTCGAAGGATTTTGTGTGTACGGATTTTGGTAGAGAACTTGCTGAGGAACACTTTTTTTCGTGGTTGTCGCAGCTTGCTGTGCATAGTAATTAGTATTTGTATCTTTTTGAGAACTACTAGGTTTATACACTGGGGCATTTTGATCGCTTGTACCCGTCTTGTAATCTTGCTGGTCTTGTTGATAATACTGCTGAGCATTCAGGTAATTTTGCTTCTCCAATTCTAGCTGTTGATAATAATTTGCATATACATCCTCAGGGCTGTAACTATTATCGGGATATTGAGGTTGAGACCCAGTAAACACATTGTTGTTGTTGCTATTATTATCTTTGTCTTTTTCTTCGCCAGAAGTTTGAACTGAAGTTAAAATTTTTGAAGATTTTGGTTTAGCCGTTGTGGTAGTAGTTGTAGTAGTCGTTGTTGTCGCCGAATTAGCAAAATCTTTTGCCATAGAATAATATGGGAAATTTCCCTGTTGGGAAGTTTCATTAATGTTAAAATCATCCAGGGGTAGGTCGTACGAGTAAGATTGTTGCACTTGGAAATCTTGTGGTGCTGGTGGAGGAGTTATTTTCTTTTTCATTTTGCGTTTTCTCACGGGGTATACAACGGTAGTGGAATTTTCATTTTTCTTCGGGGTATAAACTTGTCGTTTCTTTCTCGATTGAGGGTCACTGTAGTAATTATTGGACGAGTACGATGGCTGTACTTCAGATCCGTAAAATTGTTGAGAATTGTCAATTAAATTGCTGTTATCTTTATAAGGAACATTTCCTTGATATGGTTTGAGTGTTTGAGGAATTTGAGCTAAATGATTCTGGAGATCAACATCAATTCGTTTATGAAGATCCAATTCTTCCTGTTGCTCCTTAAAATATTTTGCTTCTGCAATTATCGTAATTAACCCTGTAGCCATTGCCCCTACAGCGCCTAATAAACCCAATTGGATCAAGCTGAAATTGCCGTGGTTTGCGATGAGTGGCAAAGTGGATCTTGTCTGGTTGACAAAAGATGTGAAAATATTGTAGAAATCGACATCGAGTCCACCGAATGAAGGAGGTACAAAAAGCTGCTGTAACGCACCCGTTTCAGTAATGGGAGGGAGACTGGCAACTCGGTTTTGAACAATTGTCCCATTTTTAGAACAAGATCTGAAACAAATGCGTGATAAAATTATTCAAGAAATTTTTATTTTTACAGTGTATTTTCCTTTTGTGACAAATTCATGTATTGTGTTTGCGTTTTTTAGCATGCGAAAGAAAAGTACTTACCCGAAAGGTGAACACGATAGTAAAAATATGAGACAACAACGAAATAACGAAGTTTCCATTTTATCAAAATGAATGTAAGTCTACCTACTCAATGTGCTTAAAGGAAGAACTGTGGTCTGCTTGCATGCTGACCTTCCGGCTGCAACAAAATCAATGAGGGTTGAATCCTGAAAAGTGGACCAGTGTCACATTCTTGTCAAAGATTATCTAAGATTCATTCAGAACACATAACGGTAAACAATTGTGAACCTAAATAATAATGTACTACTACTACATGCATCCTGAACGAACAAAGACTGTAAATAGCACTCGCAATTCACACACAAAGGTACTCATTACATACAAATTGTCAAGAGATGAGTAATGTGCATCTCTGTGTTTGCATACAAGTGAAGCGTACCTAATGCCTAATATATATGAACCTTCCGTCAATACAGATGCTACAAAGAGGAACACAAGAAACAAACAAGGTGAGGCGAATCCCGTGAATGATCTCAGCACGCCCAGTTCCCACAATGTAGTTTAATGGCACTGGCACCTCAATCCATAAATTACGATGTCAAACGACAACAAATGATATCAGTGTGTACTACACACTTACTAACCCATACCAACATACCTCAATCAAACATTGACTTATTAATAGTTCTTGGGTGTGTAATATCTTGTATTATGTGTGTGATTGTATTATGAGTCTGGTGATTAAGTAATCAATGCACAGTGTACATAATGAAAAAGCTACCTGTGTACTATGAAATATAGGTATTGTACATAAAAATAAAGTGGGCAAACAACACAATGATGATTTGCGTAGTGTCAAAGTGTCAATAACATTTTATGGATTCATGACAATATTTTGCCTCAGGTGATTTGCCCTCTGGGACGCTTCGCGAGAAAAATAGGTACACATATTTTATACCCTTCTAGTAAATAGCATTAGATCATTTCAAGCGGAATACGTCATAAAAGTTGTGTGTGAAATTTTAAATCATTGTCGCATGAGAACAAACGAGTAATAAGTAGTAAAGGGATTAAAGGGAAATGACTAATTTACTAAATGAATGAAAAAAGTGTAAGCTACACACTAGAGATATAATGACAAGTAAAAAATGTGTAGTAAGATTTGAATTTAATTTCGTAATTTCAAAATCACCATAATTTCCAGTTTGAACAGCTAGCGTATTACATAAATGCACTAGTTTGTATTGTATGAATTTACTTAAACAGATCACTAATACATTTTACTCGACAAACCATTAATTTCTTCTTACATACTCACGTAATCACTATCTTCTATCATAAATAGCTTGGTTTGTAACCGGGTAGTAGGTTCATACATTATATAGGCTGCATGTGTCTCTGTAATAATCTGACTTAAATAAATGTGTAAACATTTTGATCAGCTTAAAAAAACTTTACTAACTAACACTATCAACTCTTTACGTACGTTAGTAATCCTTTGCTTACTTAGTTAGTAACTGCTAGACTCGTTTACATTTATTATTATGTATTCGTATTATTATCATTTACGATGACAGTATTTGTGTGTTAAAGTGTGTGGCTATTGTTCTCTTGTATTACATGACAATACAAAGTTCAAAGTATGTAGTCCTGCAGTAGTATATATCATTCTCCGTTTCATTCTTAAATGTAATATTATGATAACAATTATGTAGTATGTATGTATTATGTAGAAGTATGTGAACATGAACCATTTTTATCGTTTAATGGACACGTGACCAGAATTTACTAAAAAAAGTCAAAAACAATCACTTTGACAAATTTCTAGTTACGATTTCTGATTCACTATTTATAGTAATAACATTAATTATTATCGTTCTCTATCAAACTTTTATTATAAACTACACACTCACTGAATTCACTCTCATGTATGACTTCTTGTAACAAACACCGACATTTTTGCGTATAGTAAATAAAACATAGTAGTACATTAATAATATTGAAAGGGAAATTATGACAAAAATTCATAGCGTAAGTATAACAAATGCAACCAAAAATTAATCATTTTTTTCGTAAAGTAATTACTCGTCCAAAGACACTATTTTACAGTTACACCCAGGTTCCATAATACCCTTACACTGCAATACAAACTTACACTTTTCCAACACAGTAAGAACATTGTATGTAGACAAAATCTACTTGAATTGAATAAACATATCAACATATTTACACAGAGGTAATAATAGTACTAGTATATATCTGTAGTATTTATAGTATAACAAAATGTTCATTGAAGCAATCCAAATGCAATTCAATATAATCATTAACAATATTCAACCTTAATCATTTAAGGATACTCCTTATACACTAGCTCAGTTATAACTCCAGTAGTATGGCTAGCTACTTATTTGCATGGAGCTACCTGATTTATTCGCGATTTCTGTGTATAGCCTATTCTTAGGTGTGTCGCTTGTAGATGTGTAATATAGTGTCACAGTCACATAGAAGAAATTAGTCTCTCGAAACATATCATGTAATAATTCTTCTTATTTTTAAATACAAAGCTTTCTACAAGTTATAACTTAGCTACAATACAATGTATAGTTGCATAGAGAGGGAGACATACCTATAGGTAGCGAACTGTAGGAATACAATAATTCGCTTCTAAAATCATAAAATATATTTGATAACCAACCAAGTGGAAAGTCGATGTCCTACGTTAATTTGGCAATTACGTAACTCTGAGTACGTCGAGTGTGGTACTTATATTATATCCATATATTATTTTAGTATTTCTTTTCACATAATGTTAATCCGTAGCTAATGTATTCATAATAACAACCAAAGAAGTCTAAGGAAATCCAGTACAAATAGTACAATTCATTGAATAAATAATCATAATCTAGTTCTTCAGAGTCAGAGCATACACAACACACAACATAGTAATACAATACAATACACCAAACGCCAGAAACAAAAACCAACGATTGCATCACTACATTTGTTTAAATTCTGTATGTAGATCTACGACTATTTATACGTGTCTCTATCTAAATGATCTATTTTATGGGTTACTTTTAGTATTACGCTTCGCTACAGGTACATTTCAGAGCATTTACAATATGAACTACTACGTTAGTATGTGTAGTAATAATTTAGTAATATGTAATTCATCTTCTTAACAGTAATCAGACATCAGATCTCACAAAGGAACCATTTCTACTGCTGATTGATTACTTCCATTTCACTGCACTCCTCAAAAGCGTATAAGTTATGTGATCCGTTCAAATATGTATATGTTATTTATGTATGCATGTTTGTCAAATAGTAATATTCAAATAGCACTCTGAATTAAGGATTGCCTGCAACTCATCATCATCATGTCAGCACGTCTCTGCCGTCTCTATTTCACTTCTATATTTTTACGCTTAGAAAATGGCAGACAAAATATATAAACAGCAAAACAATGCAATACTAATACCTTTCTATTATTATTATACTTAAATGCGTAGAATGCCCATAGGTATTTCATGTAACTAATAAAAACAACAAGAACCTACTGTGACAAATCATTTGATGGCTATCAGCATTTTTTGTATTAAATTATTAGCTACTTACAAACACGGACTCCATAGTTCCATAATCCTCTTTCATTTGTAAAAACTGTCTGTTAGAATTTTATTCTTCAATGAGTAATACAATCACGAGTTACTCTTTACTCTGCTGATTGGGTTTAGTTAACGATTTAATTACATTCATGTAGCAATTTGTGTTCTATTAGTATAAGTAGTATAACATTACTATAGGAGGAGTTCATACACAAAACTAACAAATAAAATGCAAAACCTTTACATGATTTAGTTTGCAACGAATAAAAATCTACTTTTACAAAATTCACAAAATATCATTAAGAATGGTAAAGTAGGTCGTACACTCCTTTAGTCGAGTACTTATGAACTTTGACTCACATTTTAATGCAGTTGTATGTAGCTAAAATATTTGTGGCTATTCTTTCGTCTTAATCGTGGTCTTAGGTTATTTATTGAAGGCACAAATCCATTACGTATTTATACATTTGACTGAAAACTATCGTGGGCCTGACTACTTGACTACCTATGTGAAATAATAAGTGAACCATTTCTGCTAAGTAATTAGTAATTAAATATAACCTGAAAAACATTAGGAATTATATTTTGTATACTTTTCAATGAGTCGTAAATAGAAACCATGAAGATGTTGTTGAGTCCTAATAAATGTTCAGTATTTCTGAAAGAATTCTACATCGAAAATATTGCGTAAATATTAATCGCTCTTTCTCTTTTAACAATGCGCAGTTTTAACTTTTCCGTTCTGTTTTACGTTTGAGAAGAGTGTTAGTTTTCAACTATTACTCACGTTACCTAAAGCCTACTAGTAATTAAGTGTCACAAATTATTGCAGTGTGCACCAAATACAATTGTGATCTTTTTGTATTGCGATTTTCGTTAATCTGGAGTACAAGCTGAATAAGTATATAGTATGCAGAGTTTAAGTTCCTTGCGTGTCATCATTTATCGTCTCATGTTTTCGAATGTTTACAAGTACACTACTATTCTACTTACTTTTACTTCAAACGTTATCACCGCTACAGATACAAAATTCAGCGTCTACAAACTGGCATTAGTTAGTAATACGTTATTGATTATAAACTCGGTTCTAACTAGATTCAGCTTATTTCACACTGGCAAAGGTGTACCATCACCAATCATTCGTCTGCAAATGCACTCATCAACGTAATCTACGATCAGTTTTCTGCTACAACGCTTTAAGAGTAAGTTTCTACCTACAATTAGTCAATGTAAATAAATGACAGCATTAATACTACACTGCTACATCAACGGGTTCATAAATATCTACCAAAAAATGTCTGTATACAAAAAAACATCTATATAAGAGAGTAGTAGTATCGTAGTACTAATTTAGTTCAGCCTAGATGAGCTCATTGTTACTTTATTACAATTTGATGAAATAATTTCAAATGTTTCTTCTCGATCTATGAGGCTTCGAAGACCATGGGTAAGAATAACGTCTAGGTAAAGCACCCCCAACGTTGCCTTCCATATAAGTAAAAACAGGAAACCACCAAATCCGAGACAAATAATTGGACGATGGATTATTCTGCACAACAATAAAATATAAATCAATATTATAATTTCCGACACAGCGTGCTTGAATAAATTATTTTCCATAATTAATGATCTTCATCGACTTACTTTGAGGTGGGGATTATGAGCTAGAGTGTGGTATATCCAAAAAATTCTTGTAGTCACATAATAGGCAACCAGAACATCTATAGTGTAGTGTCCACGAGCTATTAATACCATCACAACGCCCGTGAGACTAGCTAACCAAGATGCCCAGTGTACAAGAACCAATTTCCTTGGTGTATCTGTGAAATCAAATAATAGCAATGAGCCATAAATAAACTTTTCAAGACAGGTAAGTGTAAATTAAATGTTGTGCTCAATTAAGAGACATCACAATGACGTGACTGTTTGACGTGAGGTATGCATAAATAGAATTGGAAACTAGAGAGATGTACTTACATTCTTGAATTATAAGATACGCTGTGACTAATATAACTGTATGACCGGAATACATATAGTCACCGCAGAAAGTATGCTGACCATTAATGGAAAGACCAAAACCACTAACGAGTTGAATGACTCTTTTGGCCACCATCAGTACAGAAGTGGAATTTGATTTTGGAGAACAAGTGTATGTGAATGAAGCTACAGGTAACACCGTTACGTACATTGTCAATGAACGCATCAAATATAATACAGACAAAATCAAGAAAGTCCTTCGAAAAACAATCCACCTGTAAAAATAAACAAAACATTTTTAGTTAGCACTTTTGTGTATGTTTTCAATTTTAACCTATATCACTCGATAAACTAAAATAAAAATGTTATTGAAGTTTCCTATTCTGTAAAAATAATATTTTGAGATTTTCGTATTCAATGAACTATAAGATTCATTTAATAAAACTAAAACCCTTTTATAGTATCCAAGTATTGAATGGTTCTCCTAATAAAAGTTTTTACATTTTTATTATGTAGACCATGCACCGGCGAATTTATCCGGTGTCTTTATTTCTTTTATGTCATGTGCGGTATCATTACAGATTCGGAAAGGAAACTCGACACTTAGTCATGTAAACACAGGTAGGTCCCCAGGATTTATTGAACTAAGGATAAGGTTGATATCTGCCTGGCGGGCAGGAAAGGAAAACCAACAAAAAAAGGGCTCATACTTTCCCATTACTTTGTAAGAGTAAACTTCCCTAATCATAGATACCCGCTAGCAAATCCGAAACCGAAAGAAACCGAGTCACAATCGTTTCCTAACCTAAACTAAAATTATAACTGTACTTCTAAAGATAACTAACTATCTTCCCCAACTCTGGTTTGACTTACCTATGCTTATGTAGAATCATAACTATGAAACAGGCACCCGTGGAAACCATAATGAGTATTTCTGATACATCTAGCGCCCAATCTTGTGCATTAAGTCTGTCTAAAAAGACATCAGGTAGCGGAGGGTATACTTTTCTATCTGGAACTCTGTCATGTGTTAATGACAGTGATACGGTAGCCAAAATAAAGTTTAAGCACAATAACACAAATGCCAATAAAGTCTTCTTCTTCTCCTTTGGATATCGCTTGAGAGAAACCACAGATTCTTCCGAGTCTGTACGCAATAAACCTGGAACGTCTATAGGTATTCTTACCATAGCTCCTCGGTTCCTCTTCAGTTCCTGCAAATACAAGATAGGAAATTATTACATGACACATTTATTTACATCCATAATTATAACCATTTCAATTTAATTCAACTCTACACAACTTCGTGCACACAATAATAATAATTATGTCATATTATTATAAATCCATCATAAATATAGCCATCTTATTACGTACGTATTCAATTTAGGTATCAACTATATGACAACAAAATCTACTTGTCCATCTCGGAAAAATAGACAAATATTATAATATAATAATAATAAACGCATAATTCTATACAACTCAACATTAGTTAATTAATTAAGGTAATAAGATTAATTTGCGTACCAATACCAATCCAAAAGTGTAAGCTTGTAAAATGTAAAAGCAGAAACGAAAGTAAAGTGCATACGGCTAGCTTAATTAATTGCAAATTAATTAATTTGTAATGTTGATGCTAAATAAAATTGGTCTAAAAGAGTGAAGAGAATCCAAGAGTGTTCAGTGTTCATACAAACGAGACTACCTGTAAAAATATAACTAAACTGATGAAATAAAAGATAAAATGTTGAAAGTTACTAAATAAGTAATTACTATAATTACTATAATATAACACGATTTCTTAACAACTTACATTCAACTTGCACTTGATTGTACACATTTTCTGATATTTCTTATTTCGACGCTTAGTTGCCGAAGTGGATTTCAAATAATCCTCAATCGAGGACATTAAAAATCTTAAATTCCACAAATCAACCTTCCACATAGTATTTGCCCACTCTGGTATGACATGCTTTTCAGTGAATTTGTTAACACCACAACACAAACTAATACGTTGTGCCAGTGGCCAGTTCATAAAACCTTATTATTATATTTAGCACTAACAAACAATCAATATACAATACAATTCACTGTGTACATGTGCAAATGTACACACACATTAAGAAACTCACATAAAAAATGACACTTGTCAAACTCCCAATGTTATCCCAACAGGTTCGTCGATATCGTAACTTCCTGAAGCGTCTGCACTTTGAACAAGATTTTGTTTGAAAACTCATTGCGAGATCGCAATTGTTACCTACAAATAAAAAATTGACAGAAATATTCCCACTTGATATACATAATGCTTTCAAATTAGGGATGTTGACAGGGTCAACATTTTTCAACACTAATCTAATCCCACCCTCATTTTTTCTTAGGACTGTTTCGATCTGTCAAAAAATTTAGGCAGCTGGTTGTTCGGCCTCAACCCCAAAATCAAGGTATAAATGAATAACACCCCAACCAAATCAAACAAAAATTGGACTTAAAATCTTTACGACTTTAACTCAATGGCAAAACTGAACATGACAAATATTTAAATTGCATTCAATCAGAATAAACTTGATTATTATATGTGTGAGTTTTTAAGAAAAGGGACCTTGTGTGATATTCAGGATTCGGCGTGAGGAGCGATCAAAGGTTTAGCTCTCCTACCTTTTGTGTGTTAACTAAAAATTCCGTTGAATTTTTAAAAATACTTCCCGTTGATTTAAATTTTTCATTTTATTTTTAGAAAATCGTAAATTTTTTGCTCTTTTTTAACGTAACAAAAAGCTAATATCACACAAGGTCCCATTTTCTAAAAGACCACACATATTATTACGACTTAATAATGCTTTTATCATCCTGCGACAAAAATTGTAAAAAAGTGGCCTTTTTTGCTAGGGTGTAGGGTGCTACGTACGGGGTTCCTATATGTGATATGAAACTGCCCCAACCCCAAATATGTGATGTATCGACCCCTACGGGGGACATCTTTTATATACATACAGTTAAAGGCTGTGGTTTTACGAAATAATAAGACTGACCTGTGACCTGTTTCAATTATTTTTCATTTTTATCTACGTATTTAAGTATTTACGTATGTATGTATCCATCGCACAATCGAACTTTGGTATTTAGATAGTATTTTATATTGGCCCCACATAAACCCACTTGCACTAGAATTTTGTACACCAATAGTAACGTAAAATAAACTTTTTATCGTCTAAAACAATTTTAAAATCGGAGACTCGTGGATATTTCTTCAGACAACGTCTTCCTTCTTCATTCTTATATTCTGTTCCAGTACTTCCGATTCCAGCGTTCTAGTTCCAGCGGTAGGTATTTGTTGATATAATTCCCAATGATATAAAATTATAAATCCCAGCGTAAATGTTTCCCTTCGGGATACCAAAGAAAACACTGACAACTGATTTGCTTTTAGCGTTTGCTTTCTCTCCTTGGGCATGCCTAGTTTGATGAATGTAATGAATGATGAATTGATGAATAAAGCGCCATCTCTGATGTTGATCTGCAAACCTGTAGTTCTATACAGTGTGAATTTTCTTTCAACATTCAATACAAGCAAGGAGGAGCTTAATTAGGCTCTCAGCCAATGTATTTAAAGTACGAAGAATTAGCGACCTCAACGGACGAAAAGTTTTGTATTTTGTAAAAAAGAGTCAATTTCTGGTTATCACCATTAAAACACGTGTGGAAT
>JAQFYB010006668.1:0-11862 GCA_034694085.1 Pogonognathellus longicornis
AAGTAAGTATGAAAACTTGTTAAAGTTCATAAGTAGATATACCTCTTTTTCTTTGAAATTTCTTATTTACTTATAACATTGTGGCAATAATTTTTTTTTCAATGTAAATTCCACAGAGATGTACCTGAGTCAGCAACATCAACAAAAGATAAGCCACACTGCCATTTTTCTAGTGTTTTGGTTTATTGCAATCGTAACAGCGTCAGGACCTTGCATTACTGCGGTATGGATACTTTCAGAAGAGAATATGTATATGACTTCACCGGTCCAACGAGAGGATGGATTCAATTGGTGGTGCTCATTCCCATTGAAAGTTATTTTTACATGGATTGTATTTTGCATTCCTGCTACACTGGCATTCATATTGACATATTCAGTGCTTGTCGGAATGAATATAAAAATGTTTCTCAATGAAATCAAGTAAGATCTTTTAATGCAACAATTTTTTTACCTAATTTGTAATAATGTTTGCATTGGTAGTATTTGTATTTACTCGGCAAACTAGTTAATGTTTTATATTTAATTTTCATTGTTGATTTTACAAATAAAAATAATAATAGCATCAGCCATATTTAATGATTTCGACTTTTTAAATTTTCAGCCTTGAAAAACATGAGTACAAATCAGTGCAAAAATTGCGACAGCTGCCATCAATCTTTTTGATTTACAACAGCATTTCCATTTTAGTGAAAGAAATAAATGATATTTTCTCGACTGCCCTTCTTTTTGAGCAATCTATTTGTAAAAGAATAATATACATTGCCAATTTTATACTGCTTACACAAAATGATAAATTAGGTTTCCAACTGACGGTTATGTTCATTGTATTCTCACTCTCTGCATCAATTGCTTGGTCAGCTTTGCTTGTGATGGCCGCACTTGCAAATCACTCGTCTCTGACATGCTTAGAATCATGGAAATACTCGACAAAACTTCATTTGGCTTTTAATGAGAAGCAGATTTTCGAAAAAAGAAGAAAAGTTTTTTTACCGGTAAAATATCGAATCGGGCAATTCTCCTACATGTGGAAAGGTAAAATTATAAGATTCATTTACTCCGTGAGCCGAGGAACTATGGAGACAGTTCTCACATTTAGGTAGCTCTCTATATTGCTGTCAAATACTGCTCAGTACATTTTGCCAAGCTTGTATTATAAAATCTTTCCATCATGCTCGCACTAATCAGAGACGCTGCGAAATAATTAAATGTACAAGTACTGTTTATACTAATAGGTTATTGAATAATAGAAATAAAGATTTACGTAGAAACATCATAATTGATATTTTGCTTTTAAAGGGACAAATTTATCAACGTATTAGTTTTTGCTTATTTTTTTAATTGAAAAATACGCATATTATCACACTAATATTGTTGACAACAAAAAAGGTGGTAAATTATGTTTAATATAATGTCAATAAATAAAAATATTTAAATAAAAATGTTTAACACGGAAAGACTAACAATAAAGCACGGTATCACATTAAATTTCACGTGTACTTACAGTGTGGGTAAATTAAATATTTACAATGCAGTTTGCCACTTTCGGCGTTTCAGAAAAATATTCAAAGACTATTACAAGCATAACCGTATTCCGGAGCAAGGCATATTTGGAATTTTTAGGCATATTGCCCTCCCCGAAAGCGCGTTCTGGATACAGTGTGTTTAGTGATTACAAATGATATCCGACAAAATTTCATTATCGTATTACATGGAAGTTTTCAATTTCAATAATTTCAACGATTTGTAATTTATATCTATAAAATATCCTATATAGCCTCCTGTATTAAGAAATCCTAAGATGTTGCCTATAGTGTTTTACCATAAAGGTTCATGTTGTGTTTAAGTAAAAAATTGTTCATATACTTCGAAAAAGGTAGGTGAGTGAGTAGTAGCAAAATTATATCTAATAGTACCTTATACAAGTTAACATTAAAACACTAGATTGGCGCAGCTAAGACAAAAGTGTTTCTTTAAGGGTTGGCATTTCCAGGAATGTAAGCATGTCTGTTCCGGGAAATATGGATAAAAGTTTAAAAATACGTAAATACGTATAAATATGGAATATTGCAAAATCGGCATGCACATATACACACTATTTCTATGAGAAAAGCTGATATAAGGTATAAATGCTTTACAATAAGAGATTTCAATAAACACATCGTTCAATTTGCATTCGTTATGTACTCGAATATTAGATTTTATTTTTTTCAATGTTTTAATTTGTGAACAACATCTGTACATATCTTATATATTGTTTGAGTAGGATTATCCATGTTTTTCCATAATTTCCCGTATTTTTCCATACGGAATAAGATTTTAGGTTGCCGTAAAATACGTATTTTTCGTTAAATAGTTCTATATCTCCCGTACTTTCAAACCTGGTTTATTTATATTTAACTTTACCTTTCTACTTGATACCACACTATAGAATTTGACGAAACGCCCATGCAAACCCGTCTGCTACAATCATAAAAGCGCTTTTTATTGTAAACCTGTATTCTTTTATTTTTAAAGCTCACATTGAAACATTTGTACATCTTAAAGCTACATGTCCATCTTATAGGTTTTCTTAGAATTTACATACTCCGTCTGTTGTAAATAATATAGCAATTTTAAGAATTGTAGTGTAGAGGTCATGTGAAACTCAATATAAACTACTACAAACAGGTGTAATAAAGTAGTGTCAACACACTGTATATGGCAGGGAAACAAAGTGCTATTTTGTGGTATTCAGCATCTAAAACTTCCCTCGAGTAATTTTTGTTGCTAGTTTTGTTGATATTGAGATTTTTCTGCTCAACAGTGTCACAAAATAATAGATGTACCTGCTACGAAGTAGCCATATCATATATCCAAACTACTATATACTATGCTAGCCTAGTAGGTACTAAATTGACACTAAATAGTATAGTACTAGAAAAAATACTATATACCATTGTTAGAGAATCTGCACAACAGCGGACACAGGGTCAGTATGTTCTAGTGAGAGTAATCCGTTTGACCCTGATGGTACAGTTCCTACTTCCTAGTGAGTATATACCTTGGGACAGATAGACAGAGGGGCAGACGGACAGACCGACAGAGAGACAGACACAGAACAAAACCTGCATTGTGATACACTCGTGGTTTGTTCTATATATTCGCAAAAGAATAGTCTACCTTGCCAGTTTTCCATTGTTTATTCAAAACAGTACATTAAGTTTCCTGTTAAAGATAAACATTATATTGGTTTCAGTAGTTACTTCAATTTGCTGGTTGGGTATCCTTGTGTAGGCGGCACCTGTACACCACTCATTTTTCGTCTGTCTCGAATTATGGAAACGTTTGACAGGACTACAGTTAGATTCTAAAGAGAAAAAGATATTTGAGAAAAATGAAAACCTTGTTTACCTTTGAGCTTTGAAGTTTCAAATCGGAGTGATTTCCCACATTCGAAAAGGCAAAAAAATACTGTATATTTATTCTGTAAGTCGAAGGACATTGGAGACTGTTCTCACATTGTAGTAGCTGTAATATTTATCGATAGAAAAGTGTCAGCAATACTAAAAATCTATTTGTTATTTCACCATTTGTAATAAATCTCTCAAAGTAATTTAATAAAAAGATTTAATAATAATTAAATCTTTTGAGCCCATTTACCTGCATTTAATTTGAGTTAGTTAAATAACCATTTTCTACTGACTAAAAGATGGTAACAAAAACATGTCTTCAAATATTTGCATGGTTTATACATTGGGGCAATTTTTGGGGTGCGATTCCATATTCATGCCACTGGAAGACAAAAACTGGAAAATTTCTTCAAATTGACACATCCAAGTGGGGGCGCACAAAATGGAGGGTTTATGTCATTTGGATACACATTTACATTGCATATATCCTTATGAGATCAATTCAGGCATCCTTTTCTGGAAATATAATCTCGGCGTGTAAAATATACGCTTACGCCTTGTCCAATATGGCGATTACTGTTGTAATTAATGTTATTTCCTTTAAAACCAACAATATTGCAGTCCAAATAAATAGCTGCATCTACACTTTTGGAAATTGGAGAAGTAAGTATTAAACAGATTAAAGTTCATATGCAAATATACCTTCATTTTTATTTTTATTTTTGAAATTTCTTATTTATCTATAACATTGTGGCAGTAAATTTTTAAAATGGATGCAAATTACGCAGAGATGTACCTCAGTCAGCAGCATCAACAAAAGATAAGCCACTCGGACATTTGTCTAGTATTGTGGTTTGTTTTTATTGTAACAGCGTCAGGACCTTGCACTACCTCGGTTTGGATACTTTCAAAAGAAAATATGTATATGACGTAATGACGTCACTGTTCAAAGGAGAGGATGAATTCCTTTGGTGGTGCTCATTCCCACTAAAAGTTATTTTTACATGGATTGTATTTTGCATTCCTGCTACTCTGGGATTCACATTAACATATTTGGTGGTTGTGGGAATGGATATAAAAATGTTTCTTAATGAAATCAAGTAAGATCTTTTAATGCAACATTATTTTAATTTGTAATAATATATATGAATTGGTAGTAATTGTATATGTTATCAGTGAAGTAATTAATTATGTCTTGTATTTAATTTTCATTGTTGACTTCACAAATAAAACTAATAATAGCATCATCATGTAATGCTTTCGACTTTTTAACATTTTAGCCTTGAAAAACAGGAGTACAAATCAGTACAAAAATTGCGTCAGCTGCCATCAATGTTTTTGATTTACAACACCATTTACATTTTAGTGCAAGAAATAAATGATCTTTTCTCGACTGCTATTCTTCTTCTGCAATCTTTCTGTAAAAGAATAGTATACATTGCCAATTTTTTGTTGCTTACACAAAGTAAAAAATTAGGTTTACAACTTACGGTCATTGTTATTTTGAGCTCTTTCTCTGCATCAAATATTTGGTCAGCTTTTCTTGTTATGGCCGCACAAGCAAATCACTCGTCTATCGCATGTCTAGAATCATGGAAATACTCGACAAAACTTCATTTGTCTTTTAATGAGAAGAATATTTTCGGGAAGAGAAGAAAAGCTTGTCAACCATTAAAATATCGAATCGGGCAATTCTCTTACATTTGGAAAGGCAAAATTATTAGATACGTTTACTCCGTGAGCCGAGGAACAATGGAAACAGTTCTCACATTTAGGTAGCTCTTTGTAATAATCTCAACTACTCAATAAATTTTTCCATACTTGTAATATAAAAATTATCAATCAATCTATCATGCTTGTACTAAGAATAAACGCTGCGAATTCAATAAATGTATATGTACTTTTTATACTAATATATAGTTTATTGAATAATCGAAATAAAGTTGTGCCTAAAAAATTTTATTTATCGAAATATTAGTTTTGCAGATTTATTTATTAGAAAAATACGCATATTATCACTTTATTATTATATTGTTGACAATATAAAAAATGTTAAATTAGAAAAATTTAACACGGAAAGACTGACACTGTAGCATGGTATCACATTAAATTTAACATGTAGTTAACTGAACCCCATTTAACATAAATTTGTAAGATTGTGCGTAAATTAAATATTAACAATCTACTTTGCCACTCTTTACGTTTCAGAAATCATTCAAAAACCATTACTAGCATAACCATATATAAAGGCAAAGCATATTTGAGCAGTTTTGATCATTTTGCCCCCCCCCCCTGGAATCGTGTTTTAGATACGACGTGATTACAAATGATATTCGGCAAACTTTCATTATCGTATTGCATGGACATTTGACTTTTCAATAATTTCAACGATCACATTCTAATTTATTCCTATAAAATATCCTATATAGCTTCATATGTTCAGAAATCCAAAGTTGTTGCCTAGAAAGTGTTGTTATAAAGGTTCATGTTGTGTTTAGGTAACAAATTGTTCATATTACCTTGAAAAAGGTAGTTGAGTGAGTAGTAGCAAAATTATATCTAATAATACCTTATACAGGCTAACATTAACGCACTAGATTGGAGCAGCTAAAACAAAAGTGTTTATTTTAGTGTTGGCATTTCCAGGAATGTAAGCATGTCTGTTCCGGGAAATATGGATGAAAGCTTAAAAGTACGTAAATACCTATAAATGTGGAAGATTCCAAAATTGATAAATATACACACTATTTACATGGGAAAAGCTGATATAAAGAATTTATGCTTTAAAATATTTTAATAAACACATCATTCAATTAGTATTCGTTATGCTCTTGAATATTAGATTTTATTTTTTTCAACGTTGTAATTTGTGCACATTATTGGTACATGCCTTATACATTGTTTGAGTAGGATTATCCATGTTTTTCCGTAATTTCCCGTATTTTATTATACGGAATAAGATTTTTTGGTTGCCGTAAAATACGTATTTTACGGTAAATATCCATAGTTCCATATCTCCCGTACTTTCAACCCTGGTTTATTTATATTTAAATTTACCTTTCTAATTTATGTCACACTTTAGAGTTTCACGAAACGCCCACGCAAACCCGTCTGCTACAATCATAAAAGTATTTTATAATGTAAACCTGTATTTTATTATTTATTAAAGCTCGCATTGAAACATTTGTACATTATAAAGCCGCATGTCTATCTTAAGTTTTCTTACAAAATACATACTCCGTCTGTTTCAAATAATATAGCAATTTTAAGAATTGTATTGTAGAGGTCATGTGAAACTCGATATAAACTATTACAAACAGGTGTAATAAAGTACTGGAAACACCGTACATGTATCCAGAGGGGGTGCACAGGGTGCATCGCCAGAATGCTTTTGCTAGCACAAAAAATAGTTTATTTTACCATAAAATTTGAAAAATTTGAAAAATTTTATGTTGGTTTGGAAGTACTACAATAGGCTGTATGCTATGTATGCATGTAATTCTACCTCATCTACAAATTTTGATCTATCATTAAATAATTGCTGTAAAAAACCTTGCTGTGCACACCCCAGCTTACGACCCTAGTTACGTTCCTGGCCAACACACTGTATATGACAGGGAAACAGTACTATTTTGTGGTATTCAGCATCTAAAACTTCCCCCTAGTAAGTTATGTTGCTAGTGGGACAGAGAGGCAGACGGACAGACCAACAGAGAGACAGACACAGAATAAAACATGTATTCTGACATTTTCTTGGTTAGTTCTATATATTTGCAAAAGAATAGTCTACTTTGCTTTTCTATTAATTATCCAAAGCAGTTGAATAGGTTTCCAGGTAACGATGAACATTATATTGTTTTCAGCAGTTAATTCAATTTGCTGGTTGGTATTCTGGTTTCGGCTGCACCTGTACGTAGCTCTTTTCTCGTCGGTCTTGAATCTTGGAAGAGTTGGACATAACTACATTTGGATTCTGAAAACAAATATTTGGAGAAAAGAGAAACGCTTGTTTAGCTTTGAACTTTGAAGGTTCAAATCGGTTTGTATTCTTATATTTGGAAAGCCAAACTTATAATATAGGTATATTTATTCTGTGAGTGTGAGTCTTAACTGTAACATTTACCGATAGAAAAGTGTCAGCAATACTAGAAAACCATTTAGTTTTATTATTTCACCCCATAACATGAGGTAGAATGTTATTGTTTGAAAATACATAGGAATTGACCTTCTTTCTAGGCATCGGTTATGTAAAATAATAGATATACATATTGGAACACGTTCTTTCTATTTTTGGTTTGGAGATCATGTCATTTTGGAGATCGTTTGGAGAATTTCTGTTTTAAATACCTATACTGATTGTAATTATAGTCTCAAATCGAATTTGAACACTGGAAATCGGAATGTTTTGCAAACCTACACATACCTAAATATTTATCTCATAGTGGTTGTATTGATAAATAAAACAAATCAGGACCATCTCGTTTTCCCTGGTTCCGAAACAACCACCCGCATCATTCTTTTTATTCAAAGTTCATCAGTATAGCGCACTATAATGTTAACTTTTGAAATCTTTCGCCTGTCCTATTCAATTTTACATATATTTGTAGCATAATATTATCACTTACAGCCTTAAATCAAAACATTTTATAACATTCAAACACGTTATTGATTATTAATATGGGGACTATGTAAGTTGTTTTGCTTCGTGTATATAGATAATAACATATTATTTAACCTCGCCCTCTTAAGGATATGACAAAACTGAAATGATAACCTTACCTGTTTAAATCATAAAGAATTTTAATGTAAACGCTTATTTTTATAGTTCATGAAACCAGCAAGGAAACAATCGCAAATCTTAAAGTATACGATGTTTATGTTATTTTTTTAGTGAATATCTGTGTCGCCTGTATTCCAAATCATGCAATATTTTGAGGAGGCTTGTATACATTAGGGGTATATCAATACACATTGTTGAATTATGCTAAAAGTTTTTGAGAAGCAGTTCAAAGCTGGAAGTATTGAAAATTAGTAGCAATATCAAATCTCAAGCATTATTACAGGGATTTTCACTGAGCAATTTTCAGATAGACAGACAGGTTTAAATATAAAATAGGAATTTAATTCTCAAAATTTAAATTTAAATCAAATTAATTTAATAAAAGGATTTATTAAAAATTAATTGTTTTAGCCCATTTACCAAGAACATTATACTGAAAATTATTAGAGTTAGTTAAGTTACTATTTGCAACCGACTAAAAGATGGTAACAAAAACCTGTCTTCAAATACTTGCATGGTTTGTAAATTGGGGCAATTTTTGGGGTGCGATTCCATATTCATGGCACTGGAAGACACAAACTGGAAAATTCCTTCAAATTGACACATCCAAGTGGGGGCGAACAAAATGGAGGGTTTATGTCGTTTGGATGCACATTTACATTGCCTATCTCATTACGAGATCCATTCAGGCGTTCTTTTTTGGAACTATAATTTCAGCGTGTAAAATATACGCTTACGCCTTGTGCATAATGGCGGTGACTGTTTTAATTCACGTTTTTTGTTTCAAAGCCAACCATATTGCATTCGTAATAAATAGCTGCATTTACATTTTTGGAAAATGGAGAAGTAAGTACTATACAGAAAACCGTTACTGTAAATATTCCTTAAAATTACCTAGCACATTTTCATAGCTAATGTTTTAAACTTAATGGAAATTGCACAGAGATGTACCTGAGTCAGCAACATCAACAAAAGATGAGCCGCACTGACATTTTTCTAGGGATGTTGTTTATTGCAACTGTGACTGTATCAGGACCTAGCAGTACTGCGGTGTGGATACTTTCTGAAGAAAATATGTATATGACTTCATTGTTCAAAGGAGAAGATTCAATTCTATGGTGGTGCTCATTCCCGTTGAAAGTTATTTTTACATGGATTGTATTTTGCGTACTTGCTACTCTGGGATTCGCATTAACATGTTTGCTGCTTATGGGCTCCGATGTAAAAATGTTTCTCAATGAAATCAAGTAAGACCGTTTACTGAAACTATGTTTTTAACTAATTTCTTATCATAGACGTTGCTGGATTCGGTTATGACACGGGGGATAAACTTAAACAACAGGAAATGGGGATTAATGTACACATTTTTGGGATGAAAAATTTGGGCCTGGGCAATAGCATAAAATACATAAAATCCTCGCCTAGCGCAAAGGAATTCGCGATTTTTGGTTGTTGCTTGGTTACTGATATTATTAATTAATTATATATTTACATAAATATCAACAGTATGTAATGCTTTCGACTTCGTATTTTGTTAGCCTTCAAAAACAGGAATACAAATCAACACAAGAATTGCGACAGTTGCCATCAATCTTTTTGATTTATAACACCATCCTCATTTTAGCAAAAGACGGGAATGATATTTTGTCGTCTGCTGTCCCTCTTGAGCAATATATTTGTAAAAGAATAATATACATTGCCAATTTTATATTGCTTACACAAAGTGAGAAATTGGGTTTACAGCTGACGGTTATTATTACTTTAATCTCACTTGGTGCATCAATTGCCTGGTCAACTTTCCTTGTGACGGCCGCTCTTGTACATCACTCGTCTCTAAAATGTCTAGAATCGTGGAGATACACGACAAAACTTCATTTGGATTCTCATGAAAAGAATATTTTCGTGAAACGAAGAAAAGCTTGTTTATCATTAAAAGTTCGAATCGGTCAATTCTCCTACATTTGGAAAGGCAAAATTATAAGCTACATTTACTCCGTGAGCCGAGGAACAATGGAAACCGTCCTGACGTTTAGGTAGCTCTTTGTTACGCTCTCAAATACTACTCAATACATTTTTCCATACTTGTAATATAAAACCTATCCATCAATCTATCATGCTTGTACTAATAGTAGACGCTGCGAATTCAATAAATTTATATGTATTTTTTATACTAATAGTTTATTGAATAATCGAAATAAAGTTGTACCTAAAAAAATTATTTATCAAAATATTAGTTTTTGCAGATTTGTTTAATAGAAAAATACACATATTATCACTTTAATATTATATTGTTGACAATATAAAAAATGTTAAATTAGAAAAATTTAACACGGAAAAACTGACATTGTAGCATGGTACGAGTATCACATTAAATTTAACATGTAGCTTACTGAACTCCATTTAACGAATTGGTAAGAAAGTGGGTAAATTAAATATTAAAAATCCACTTTGCCACTCTTGACGTTTCAGAAATTATTCAAAAACCATTACCAGCATAACCATATAGTTAAAGGCAAGGCATATTTGTGCATTTTTCAGCATTTTGTCCTCCCCGGAATCGTGTTTTAAATACGACGTGATTACAAATGATATCGGACAAACTTTCATTATCGTTTTACATGGACATTGGCGTTTTCAAAAATTTCAACGATCACATTGTAATTTATTCCTATAAAATATCATATATTGTTCATATCTGAAGTTGTTGCCTAGAGTGTATTGTCGTATGTACATGTTGTGTTTAAGAAAACAATTGTTCACATACTTCGAAGTACGTAAGTGAGTAATAATAGCATTATTTTAAAATGATAGTAGCTTATACAAGTTAACATTAAAACACTTCACAAAATTGGAGCAGCTAAGGCAAAAGTGTTTATTTATATTTATTTTACCTTTCTACGTGCTGTCACACTTTAGAAATGTCATGACGAAACGTCCATGCAGACCCGTCTGCTACAAGCATAAAAGCGTTTTTTAATGTACACCTGTAATCTATTATTTAATAAAGCTCGCATTGAAACATTGGTACATCTTGAAGCTGCATGTCCAGTTTAGGTTTTCTTAGAATTTACATACTCCGTCTGTTGCAAATAGTATAACAGTTTTAAGAAGTCTGTTTTAGAGGTCATCCTTGTGTAGGCGACACCTGTATGCAACTCTTTTCTTGTCTGTTTCGAATCATGGAAACGTTTGACAGAACTACATTTGGATTCTGAAGAAAAAAAAGATATTTTAAGAAACCAGAAAAGCTTGTTACCTTTGAACTTTGAAGGTTCAAATCGGAGTGTTTTTATAGATCTGGAAAGTCAAAATAATATGTATATTTATTCTGTGAGGCGGGGGACATTGGATTGGAGGCTGTTCTCAACATTTAAGTAGCTTTAATATTACCGATTGAAAAGTGTCAGCAATATTAAAAAATACATTTGTTATTTCACCCCATAGTATGAGGTAGAACGTTATTGTTTGAAAATACATGTGAGTCGACCTTCATTCTAGGCATCGGTTATGTAAAAGAAATAGATATTGGAATACGACTTTCTATTTTTCGTTTGCGCTTGTCGTTTTGTAGATCGTTTTGAGAATTTCTGTTTTAAATATATTTATATATTGAAAATAAAGAAGGAGGCACGGTCAAGATGGGCGGAGTTCCCTCTGTTCAAATTGCCCCAAAATTTGCATGGTGGTAGCTTT
>JAQFYB010006669.1:0-11859 GCA_034694085.1 Pogonognathellus longicornis
ACTATGATAGTTTATGTAGGCTATAAGCATTGTCCACCTGTCCACCCACATCTAAATAGGTTCCGCGGTCTCTGATTTCAATATTATATACCTATTCAATTCACTGCATGAAAACGAAAAAAATTGTTTCGGTTCGGTCCGGTTCATGAAATCTTTAAAATCTGACCGCCCTATAACACAAGGTGGCCAGTCTTTTTTCTAAATATCATTCGCGTATAGTATGTCTGAAACAGTTCTATTCCGAAAAACTTTTACATGTGTCCCATCATCATAACCAAATTAAATTCCTTATTGGTTAGTCCCAAATTGTGTTCCTAAGAACATAATATTAATAATAATTTATTAATCAAAGAGTTTCCTTCACAAGGTTATTACACACATTGTATGGTTGTATGGTTAAATAGTATTGACTTCTTAACTGACAATATCATATTCTATATACCACAATACCATATTGTATAAATATTATATAAATCTGTACATGAAACTTATGGCTATATTGTGTCTCAACTTTTTCTGCACATAACGAAGTTCTTGTTGGTGGGAGAGTTTACTTCCTCCAGCAAGTAAATGTTAACCAAAAATTAAAAAATCTTACCTACACTCTAATGAATCCTTACAGTACAAACCGTCAATTTTAACCTGATACAAGGACATGTATCAGGTTTACCAAAACCTAACTAAATGTTTCATGTTAAAATCATTATTTATTAGTTGCAATTTAGTACATTAGTACATTTTCATCAATCACAGATTCTCCTGTTCTTAGTTCCTATTCAGTTGTCGTTGAATCATTTTCGATTTCCTTCACTTCATTTAGGTTATTTCCTATTTGTTTTGCCACCTTAAAAAAAATTATGCGGTCTCCTAATTTATTAATCAAATTTTTAAGATCTTCTTCAGTCAAATCTTACAAAATGTCATCTGTAATACTCTGCTGTGTCATTTAAATGTATAATAATAAATTAATCTTATATACATTAATTAAATGAGATTTAGCGATTTTAAGTTGTTTGTATATGACAAAAACAACAATGATTAAGGACAAGATTTTGTAATACACAATTGTAGCTTACCTGCAAAATCAGATTGTAAGTGTGTCAAATTGATTGCAGTTGGCAACTGGTTGACAATTAAACTTGACATTTTAGAAATGTGTAAAGCTGAATTACTTTACACAATTCATTTGAAAATTATGAAGTGTTCATTTGAAGGAGTTTTGTATTTAGCCGCTGGTTTCAGTAATCATTGATTCAAATAACGGTAATCAATGACAGTGTATCATTAAATAATGAAAATGTTATTTAACATGATGGATCATGATAAATATTTTACAGCGTATCGTTGGCAAAACGTCAACTTGGCGTTATATCACGTTAATTTTGTCGTGATGTTTTTGACATGAAGGGTATTTATCATGGAGTTGTAAGAGTGTATATCGTTTTGATGATTGACCTCGTGAGCAATGTAAAGACTTAAGACAATCATATACAATTTAATAGTTCTTATATTTCGCTCACTCCCACCGTACAATCCACCTTCATCATTCTTCCACTGGAAATGAAAGGTAGATTGTGCGGGTGTCGTTGTCGCTCATATTATAATTACGATTATGCGGCACAATTTCATATTTAAACCGTACAGTAACTTAGGATATACGGAGTCGTTTAGTGCATGTTACAAGTCATACTGAGGAAGTCAATATACCACAAAATATTTTTATTTAGTAGCTACTTGCATTATTTCTAATACATTAACTTTTTTTAATTTAAGAATGGAAAGAGTGCATACTTGAATTAAAATTGGAAAATAAAATATGTAAGAAAGTTCTTCAGAATGTACTGTACATTAAAACTTCTTTCTAGTGTCTGTCTCACGTAACGAAAAATGTTCTGCATTCAACAATAATGTATACGAATACTTACATAAAACTGTTGGTTCGAAAAAATGAAATTTGTGAGACCCATGAAGTTTAAGTAGATTCCAGGGGTAGAGTCAATCCACGCGAATGTTCACATTTTACAACACTGCACTGCACTGCTTCATTATGGATTATCTCATTCTGTTTTTATTAACAGTTTGATCAGTCAAAAAACTTGTAGCATGTGCTAACGGATTTGAAAATGATGAGCTTTTTGAGAGAGGTCCCATTTCCAAATTTGTTGATCAAAATTCACGATTTTATGAATTTGAAAAGTAAAGAAGTAAAGAATCAGCTTTAAATGTAAAAGAACATGTAAAAAAGCCTAAAAAACACCTATTCTGCGTTAGAGCTAAGTATTCTCATGAACCACTCCAGGTCTGAACCACTGAAACATACCTACTTGAAGCTAAGGTTACTGTGCGGGTTATATATCATTCAAATTTTGAGAATTTAATATTGAGATAATGAAACTGGCAATTACTTAAGTAATGAGTGTGGAAAATTCTTATAGCACAGAAATGAGCCCATGATGTCCATTTTTAATAAAACGTTATATCTTGTAAAGAAAAGAAGTCACTTCTTGAGCAAATGAAGTACCTAACTCGGAATATTATATGCCCACTAATATGTGAAGTTTGCTAATGTTGGTCCACAAAGTACTAATTTTGTATCACACACATTTCTAAAAAGGCATAAAAACGCCCAATCTTGGTGTATACTTCACGAACCTATATCATCCCCTACAATACATGCATTTAAATACAAATTGCTGTGCAGGTTTCTGTTCAAATTTTGAAAAAACTGTAACTACGACAATTAAAATGGAAACTTAAATTAGTAATTGCCATTTACTACAGTGTCAAGCTCATTCCATTTTTCGGGTAAATAAAAGAAGGCATAACTTAAGTTTCGGTCTGTCCCACGAAATTCCAATGTGACAGTGTATTGTGACATGTAATTTTTTCAGATATATATGGCTGTAACATCGACAATATAGGTCAAAACAGGTATACAAATTGGGTATCAATCGACCTTTAATGACCTGACAAAAAGCTTAAAAATGCTAAGTCTACACTACCCCATTGGGAGAACCAATCTCAATTTACCTCCAGGGGTAAAAATTGCAAAAAAGTTGAGTGGCACCCGTGATAGGTTTTTGAGGTAAAAAGTAGGCTAATTGTGGTCAAAACGAACCTAAAATTCAACATAGTAGCGCGAAACATTTTGTGCACTTTTATGGTAAAACCTTCTTTTTTTTAAAAATGTTAAAATAATTTGAGCCAATCTGGATTAAAATAATCCTGAATATTATTGTTGTCATTTTGTGCTTTTTTATGAAAAATAAAACTGTTGTTTAGGAATTTTCGATTAACTGTAACAAAAGATTAAAATAATCCATAATGATTTTTTTAATCCTTTTTTATTGTTACTTTTCGCTAAAAATTGAGCTAATTTTGATCAAGATAATCTTAAAATTCATCAATTTTTCGCGTAGCGTAAAAATGTTTGCATTTTTATAGCAAGAAAACATTCTTTCGTCATGTGTTTCTTCCGTGACTAAAAATCAAAGCAAAATTAGTACACCACTACAGGGACTCAAAATCAGTACAGTACTGGAAAAATCAGTATATTTGGTCGCCTTAACTAGGGTATATGTCATTGCCAACGTTTACATGCAGTGTTTTTTTAATGTAGATGCTTTGAGTATTTAACTACTGTATTATCATTTTTCACAACATTTTTTTAAATTATTAGATGGACAAAGGATAGATATAAAGATAGAATAATATTGTAGAGACAAAATCAATATTCTGTGATAGCAAAAAAAATAAAATGACATGCATAAATATACAAGCCTAATCCAATTACTTTCAAAGGTGAAATGGTCCGGCAGTCTTTTGATGTGCGACTGAAACTTGATTTACATGACAACATGTAAAGTTAACTGCTTGCAACCTTGGGAGCAAATCGAATCTAGGGCACACAGCCAGTTTAAAACCTCTATCTTTCTATACTTCCTGTTCTTTGGGAGTGTTTATGAAGTAGAAGTACTCTTTGTTTCAGGAAGGTAGGGACAGGTTCGTCGTCTACATAAGCCTCAACAAGCTTAATTGAGGGAGCTCATTCATATGTAATAGTTTAGTATGGACCAGTTTTATTTTCACTGCCAGACATGGGGGATATAGGAAGGGGTCTACACTTGGGATAGTAATAAGTATAATTTTGCATTTAAAACAAATGTCAGAATTAGGCCCGTAACATCCATGGTTCAAGGTGGTTCAAATTAACCAGACCTCCGAGGTGCAGGGACCTCGTCCAGAAAATAATAAAGTTACAGATATTTTCAACATGGCTATATCGATAGGGGAAAACGGGCAATTACCTCTCCCGAAATCCCAAACAAGAGATTATACTTAGTATTGCCACAAAAATATTTTTTTTTGGAAATTATTAAAGAATGCATTTTACACTGAGAGTGGCCCAAATTAGCTTAAATTTTACATGTTATGCGGGTTTACAAATACGTTTTTTTATTTTAGAATTCTCTGAAAATCGATTGCTGTTACGGTCATGCTTTTCATCTTGTATTATTGTATTTAATCTTTGAGAAAGTTTTACTAACGTAAGTATTCAATCGTTTTGCTTGTGCTATGGCTATTTAGTGCAAGTCTTTTAATTATAACTCCGTAAATATGAAATACATGTGTACAACCGTTACAACTTATTTGTGTACTAAGAGATATTGGCCCAGTTCACGGTTGCGTTGTATAAATACGCTTCGTAGAGAGTTTTGTAAAAGTCGGCGGGTTTTGGGCGGTTTTCTTAGGCGCGAAGTCAAATGAGCCAATCACACAACTTACACAAATTCTCATATTTACACCTCGTCAGAGCTGCGTATCCTTCGTATGGGAAAATTGTGTATAAAATCAAACTTCGCGCCCTTTGAATTTCGTATCCATACGCTTCGTATGTTTGAAACGCAACCGTGAACTGGGCCATTGTTTTTGCTCATATCAACACAGCAAGATTACACAGCGGCAATGCAGATAGTGCAAAAGTGTTGCTATTGATTATTTTACCATAACCGTTCAGGAAATCTCTTAGCAAGACTCTTATAGCTCTACGCACCAATTCCATATACTTAGGATTGATTTTGACCAAAATTAGCTTAATTTTTCTTGATAAGCAAAAATTCCTCGTCTATTGTTAGAATATTTTGGACAAAATTAAATTAATTTTTTTGCGCTATACGCAATAATGCTCATTTATATTAAAATACTGTAAATTGGATGTACTGTGAGTTTGGTGATGTTTCACCGCAGAGATATTTTGGGTAAGGCCCTGCACCAGGGCTTCCAAATCTACGCAACGGCACTGGCCAGAATAATATTACACAGATATATTTCGGGTTACAATAAATACAAGTAGGTTGATGAAATATTATGCATTTATCATAGTAATCAGTAATCAATATTTAATTTACATTGAATTTTGTAGTATGGTAACTAATACCTCCTATATTCGATAATAAATAAATGCAATCTTTTGAGTGTACAGTCTACACATCTAGACAACTGTTGCCAAGAAGAAGATAACTTCCTAGCGTTATCAAGTAAGTAATTACATTTGTACGTACTTTGATGACTTTGATCTAGGAACTACCACGTCCGTTTAATTTTTAGTTGCTCGTGATTTCATGATTTCAATAGCATCTTATAGTTATAATCAGGAATCGGAAAAATATTTTAAAACATATTTGCACAGCGTTTGTGTACAGTTCCCAAACTTAGTATTTGTTTGTTTTAGCCCAAATAAAGATGATTTAACGCTACTTATAAAAAAATATTTTACATATTTCCGAATTTTTTTAAATATACATATTTTCTTACATATTTTGGCATTTTAAAATAAATAAATACCTTTTTACCAATTTTTAAGTATTTTTACATATTTTGGCATTTGGAGACTGCAAAAGGGGAGTGAAATTATTCCAAATTTTATGAATTTGATGCATTTTCCTTTTTTTCTGCTCAAATTGGCTCATTTTTTTCCTCTACAAGCCTTGATCGCACAAATTGGTAGTTTGCCCTCGTCTAAACCTATTTTTGGATATGATACTGGGCTTGTTTAAACTGCAGCGATTACCTTACATAATTTTGGTGACAAATCCCCTTCAAGTGGTATCTTCGTTAATTTAGTTAACACTTGTTGATACAAAAAGTCATGTGTGGCCGGATCAAATACAACATTTTGCATGCGATGTGACAAGCATAATCATGCCAAAATCTTAGCATGGAGACAATGTGGTCAGAAATCTCACTATTGAGAATACCACATGATGTGTGAAATTGTGAATACGAAGTTTCATATTATGGTACTGCAAGGTTTGAGATTGTCTTTAATTAAAGTAGTAGAGGTAGTAAGTTAAGTTTACATTTAAGAATGTGTTTTAATTGGGTTTCATAGTTTAACTTTGAATTATATTATGTATTGATTTATTTGATTGAATAGCTTCAACGCTAGCTATCAAAGCTTAGATTGTCCTTGACTCCTATTGTTGGTTTTAAGGGTTATTTCAACAATAAAACTGAAACATTCTACTTTCTAAATTTCCTTTGGACTTTCATTTTATGTATAGAACATTTTATGCTGATGCGATGAGTACCTTAAAGCTTCAAAATATGTAATAATACATACAAAGTAGTAAAAACTATATTTCGTATACTAAATATACGTCATATATATGTATTGAAAAAAAATATTTAAAAAAATATTTTTCACCTTTTTTCGAACATATTAGGTACATATTTGAGGTTTTTAAAAAAATATTTTTCCGATCCCTGGTTATAATGTATACCTACTTAATGTTAGATTAAGAATTACTATTACCCACCAAATACTTATAGATACTGTAATAATATTATTATAGTACCAGAATTAATATTATTAATAACTTGATGGGATTTCAACCCCGTTCTTTTCTATCGGTGTTAGTGGGAGAAAGAGTGTGGAGGTTACAGTTGAGTTTCACATTGTGTCCAGTCAATATTATAGAGTACATCCCTAATTCCCTACAACGTAAGACTAACAACTAATAGAAATAATAGTTAAACCAAATAAATGATACTAATTGTAATATTATTTTGTAAAAATTCATAAAAAGACATTGAAGCGGAAATTCACAATTACAAGAATGAATTTGTACTACGTTAGATCATTGTCAGGAAGAGTGAAAATAGCAACGCTGGTAAGAAAAACATATTTAATGGGGCTGAACATATTTATGGGAATTAACCTTTTTAGTATTTCCAATACTAATAAACATTTTTATTTCAATTGCATGGCTAATTAATATTTTTAATATTTTTATTACAGGTTTTGGGTATAGTCTCAGTATCCATGATGTGTTTTGCTTATGATCGATCAACTTACAATAATCAATATAAATATGACCGATTGAATCGCCCTAATGAAGGACTGGCGAAATTAGGTGTGACTTTGGACAAAGAATTGTACTTTCTGTCTGCGACTATCATTTTTCTACTGATGTCATTGGCGTTTTTCATTCATCACCTAACGAATGAGGATTTGACAAACTGTCGGCACATTCAGTTTTTGGTGAGAGTTTTTGAATGTATTTAAAGAATGTCTATAATCAATTTGTTATTATTATTTGCAGTTGAACTACCTACGTATTAAATCAATTCTAAGTTTAATGAAGATTTTTGATAAACAGGATGTGGGATTTCACGCCCTTGGAGCTTTGATCATATTGAGTGCAGCTTGCTTGGTCATTGAGTCGACGTTTGCTATCGACAGAGTGATCAAATGGGATTATCATATCGATATAAGCCTTCAATACAAAAACACAAAAATAATTGCTGGGGTAAGTGATACTATTTTCACATTTTTAAACCATGCTATATAATCCAATTATACTATAATGCTTGTAATGAAAAAGACCACCAATGCCCACCAAAAAATTCCTTGGTGGGCATTGGTGTTCATTGTTTTGCTTCACTAATTTTGTTTGGAAGTTTGTTTGTTATATTCTAAACCTGTATGAAGAAAATGTTATATTATTGCTGTAAACACCATGCACCTTTTGTACGAGAATTTAATGTTTTGTATTTTTTTTTGTAAAATAGGCATTGGGTGTATTGAACGGTATAGTTTATGGATTCGCCTCTTTCATTCTTGGAAAATGCTATGCCATTCTCCAAAAACCAACGTAGTTAATTACATAATTGTGTTTTTGTCATTACTTAGAAATTGTTAAAATGAAATAAATACTTATTAAGTAGGTATTATATTCTGATGTATTTATGTATTAAGACAGTTATAAAAGTTATTTTTGATTTAAGGGTTTTTGTCTCATGGGAGGTCGTAGTATAAAATTAACTTATTGCACATATTGTGTATAATTGGTTTTGATATGTTGTAGACAAAGATATTCCTTATTCCAAAGTCATATATAATGGATGGTGTAATATTATTAAAATCTAACTCTGAAATGGGGTTAACTAATAAATATACGATGTTGAATATAACATATATATTTGTAATTTATTATTTATAATCGTTGTGCATAAAACGTTGACGTTTTCAAAGACGATACCTTATCTAACTTTTGTTTTATTATTAAACTCAAATAAATTTGTAAACACGAATGTTTCCAGGCTATTGCCGGATTGGAGATAGTATTTTCATACAATATTTTTAACAATTATTTATAATGATGTTGGATGGAATTGGTACTCCGTATACCCAAATATATATTTTTTGGGTCATGAAAAATTCATACTACAGTAACTAAAATTATTCTGGAGATGCAACTAAAACTCCAGTCTCTAATATATCAGGTTGCGAATTACACTCTCTCGAAATGCATTGAATGTTATAGATTTGCATTTTAATAAGTAATAATAATGACGGGTTCTCAATCAAATGTGTCGTGCCAGGAAGCACACTTCCATTCTATACCCAAAGGGAGGGTGAGTTTCATTATTTTTATCAGAATAGGTGAGCCCACGGGTTTGGTTTAAACTATGATAACATAGGGCGTACCCCAACATTTAGTAGCAATGTGTTCCTACTGTATAGAATGCAAATATGCTGCCAGAAATTCGATTTTTTTATAAAGTTTAAATCAATTGGAATTTAAAGGCACACCCCTTGTAAGTTTTTGTATATTTCACATTTTTGTACATTGCCCCTGGTAGGGACATGGAGATCATTTTGATATGTTTAACTTTGAAATACTGTAACTCGGCCATTTTTATTCCACTGTGTTCTTTGCACCTACAGCCGCAGCTATTAAGTGCCCGTGTGTACTACTGCATTTCACATTTTTATTATTTTGGTTTTGATTTTGATCTATTATTGGTTTTGATTTTGATCTACCTTGGTATGCGCTCCGCACTTAGATACGTTGGATTTTGAACCAAATTGTGTAAAGTTTTTCTCGCTTCACGCGATAGTCTTAACCTTTATGAGTTAGTTAGGTTCGGATTCTGCCATCCCCGAAATTAATTTGTACATACGCCCAATGGCGCATTTAGAAGGGCTTAGGAGGCTGAAGCCCCCACCCCCAATTTTTGGACTATATACTAGATAAAAACAGGTTTCTCCCAAAATATCAAAAAAAGGTAAATTTTGCCGTAAAACTGCAATTTTGCAGTTTTACAGCAAAATTGACTTTCTATTTTTTTAAATCTAAAAACATTCGCGTTACGCGAGATATTGTTGGAGTTTCCATTGATTTTGACTTAAATGTGCGCAAAATTAAGGAAAATTTGCTAAATTTTTACGAGCTGCGCGCGAAAAATTGACGTACAAATTAAAGGTTTGCTCAAGACCTGGATACGCCCCTGCATACGGCCTTACGCAATTCTAAAGTTAGTTGTAAGGTTACGGTATAATAATTCATTATCTCAAGTGAATTTTATTTTGTGAAGTTCTAAGGTTTGGGGCACATCGGGATTGGAACATCTTCTAGATAGAATTTATTATTTTATGTTTTAACAAGTAAAAGCTCTAAGTTCAAATTGAATAATAGTTTTGTGTTTGGTGAGTCAGTCAAGTGGGTTGTTGACTTTTGTTTTGATTAATTGAATTTTTTACTTTTTACGAAAAAACATAATCAATAATGTGAAATATAAAATCCGAAACTTTTGATTTGCAAGATAACAGAAAACAGTCGGCCAAGAAGTTCGTGGACCGAAATATTTATCGGAGAGAAAATCCTAATAAAAGGTATAAATACAAAATATTTAAGTATGAAACGACGCAACTGCTGACTGCAAAGATTAAATTAAAGATCAGTCATAAGTTTTTAATTTTGATGTTTTCAGATTGGGAAATAAAATTTATTATTTGTTAGTCACATAAGCGTACACAATATTGACACGAGGGGAGACGAAATGATGACAACCGAAGATTCGATAGATGTCAAAGATGAATTCAATGAGGAAACATTCGAGAGCAAATCCAATAATGATATACTTCAACAGAATGAAGAAATTGTCCAAACTGAGATAACATCAAAAACCATGTTTTTTGAAACCCCCATCTTCATCAAAATTGAAGATCAGGAAGAAAATTGTGATAACTCTATCTTCGTAGATCCTGATCGAAGTATCGAACAAGAGGAAAATGCACACATTTGCTTGATTTGTGGATCAAACTCAACCAACACCGAATTTTCTCGTGAGAAATGGATGGCAAATGAAAACTGGAGAAAGGAATGTACTGAAACTATTTGCGATATGCTTTTAATCTCAGATTCTCGCCATTTCAATCACTTCTTTCAAATTGCGCAGTATTGTTCCTCCTGCCTAAAGTTAATATGGGAAGCGGACTTTACGAGAAGACTGATTATTTCTTTACAAACAACTATTGAGAAACTATCCATCGCCCTAAGGAGAAAATTCGCTTTAAATTTTATTCAACTGAAGGCATCACAGCGACATGGTAACATTGTAAAAAACAACCGTCCATCTACATCGAAAAAACTCGAATTGTCAGAAAATCTTTCTGTCAATGAAGTTGTTGAAGGTATTTGCACAGGTAGAAAAAATTCGTTTATTCTTGCATTTATTTGTATTTCATTCCAGTTTATTTAATTTTTTCAATCAGATATTGGATGAATTTATTGTAAGCATTTGATTTGTTCAGCAGAAAACTCCTCTGCATTTCATCTTGATACGCATGCCAGAAACGATGTACCATTGCGACTTTTTACTAAATCAAAAATTGCCGACATTATCAATTCCAACACTAGGACAAAGCACACGAAACGAAAGAATAATAAGAGATGGACCTATACGAAGAAGCCAGGTGCACGAAAAACACTTGAGAAAAGTGAAAGACTTAAAGTTTTAACATCCAAGATTAAAATACAAGAAAATATTTCTACTTTCACTAAAACAGTCCAGGATTGCCACACTTTAGTGGGAGATACTAAAATACAAGAACATGAAAATAATAAAAATATCAACATTAAAATCGAAATAAATGAAAATGAAATATTACTGGATAACACATCCACTGCCATTGAAACAAATGATGACTATGAAGACAATTGCAGTGACTCTCAAAATGATAAATTGGAATGTGAAGCTGAAAAAATGGAGACTTCTCCAGAAAAACTGAATCCCGGAGTTTTGGAAGACGATATTGTAAATTCGCAACAAGGACGAGTTGTGCGACGACAGCGGAAGCCACCACAGCGTTTTACATTTGAAGATACAAGACTGAATTCCGGTGAATTAAGGGATGACATTTTATCGGACGACGATGAAGAGCGACCAAAAAAATTAACAAAAGTTACAAAACAAGAATCTGAAGATGAAGATTACGTACCGGAGGAAGGGGCACGGACAGATATGGAAAAATGGTGGTATGAAAAAGCTAAAGAAAGGTTTAAGAGAAGA
>JAQFYB010006670.1:0-11857 GCA_034694085.1 Pogonognathellus longicornis
ATAAATAAATCTCAAGTATTATAAATATCTATTTCTCAAGTTTCCCTTTTTGCATCTCATTTGCATATCTCAAACCTCACGCACCGAATCGAATCTCATATTGCATGACATTACATAATATTCTGAATGTATCAGCAGGAACCTTAGGGGAAACCTAATATAACTTAATGAGCTGATAAGAAGGGTTGAATTTTATACAGGGCCGTATGGCATTTGACGATTTTCTATAACCACGTGGAGCAGAGCGATACGTATGTTTCAAATTTTTTACAATGCAACAATATTTCCTCTGAAAATTTATCAACCACAGACTATATAAAGACATCAAATTGTCAAATTATGTCTTGATGTCATACATACTATAGTAATAATTTTTACACAAAAATTATTTCCAAGAAATATTTGCAAGACTTTGTTGTTTGTGCATGATATGGTGCTTATTAAAAGCCAATGAGTCCAGCACACAACTCGTTTTTCAATTGGAAACTTTGCGGAAAAGCGATTAGTAATGACAGCCGCTGCACAATCTACAATTAATAATTTTGGGAGAAAATCTAGACCAGTTACACTATAACTTGAACTGACAGCTCGAAAAGTTATTATTGCTACAAAATGCAACTCCCAATCGATGGAACTCCAATTCGATGCAGTTATTCTAAATTATGTATTCCTAATTTATAAATTCTATATTGCGTCTTTTTAAATTATAATGTCAATTACAAGGACTAAATAAAATTAAAATCGAGCTTTTCACGCTAGCTCACGCTTGTTTCGGATTTCAAATTTTGCAACCCGGTACGGGAAAGGATTAAATTGTTGGAATTTTAAACGGGTTGAGTAAGGCTTACAGGAGAACTGGTTTGATTAATGACCGGTCTTAAAAATCATGTCTTTTCCCAACTAGTTCGTAGTTAGTTGAGGATATATTGTTTGTGTGTAAATAAACACATTATGTAAATCTTTCAGTTAAAACACGCTAACTGTCTATTTTTTTCTTTTCCGGTTCATCAAAAGAGGAACGGTGTACGGGTCTTACCAGAATCGAACAGTTTGCACAGCCTCAAATCCATTTCAACATCCCAGAACGATATCTGAAATTCAAAAAATCGTGTACAGAGCAATATCTAACAATTTGACAGTCAAAGCACTGGGAAGTCAGCATACAGACACAGAATTAATTTGTACCTCTGGAATTCCAATTAAAATGAAAAGAATTCAGTTTGTCCAGTTGCATAAAAACTTTAGTGCTACAATAGGAGCTGGAACTGAATTAACTGACATCCTGGAAGAATTACATAAACACGGGCGAACAATTGTCAACGTGCCTTCTTACGGAGGAATAACAATGGGCGGACTCCTCGGTTGCGCCAGCCACGGTTCTTCCCTCATTCACCCAAATATTGTCGATCTTCTTGTGTCATTGACTATTGTAGATGGAACTGGCAATATTCAACACATAACCAATTCTGAGGATTTAAATGCATTCAAAGGACACTTGGGCCTCCTTGGAATTATTTATTCGGCGACTATAGCAACTCAGCCTCTTTTTAAAATGCGAATTCACAATTACCCCGAATTGGATAATTTGCTTTTTAGCGGAGGACTTTTAAAAATGGCAAGAAATCACGATTATTTTCAATTCTGGTGGTTTCCTAGTGACCAGTCCATTGTAATTTCGGAAGGAGATTATTTGTCAACAAGAGCTCCTGGAAATGCGTCATCTTATATGATACCCAATGTTCAACCGGCTTTTGTATCAGCATCTGCAGTTTTCATGGAAATTCAAAATGAGATAAAAAACCTTCAAGCACTTCGTCAGCTACAGCTAGTGACAAAATTGTCATTGTATGGATACGTAATTGGAAAACCCCCAATATATTCAGAAGATGGAAGAACGTTGAGTAATCCTGCTGTTGGATACGCGCATCGGTTAATGGCTAATAGGTGCGTTGAACATTTATGCCCTTGGCGGACTCATCCTTTTCTTTCTTCTGTAGCAATTGATGTTCGTGAAATGGCAAAAGCAGTACACACAATCAAAGCTATTTTAAAAGAATCGCCTGCAGAATTTCCGATGAATGGATTCTATTTTCGTTTTGCTACTCCAAGTCCAAGTCTTATGGCGGTGGAAAGTGGCCGAGAGTCCGTGCATATTGAATGGGTGGAAGCAAGTAGATATGACCCATTTAATGATGCCAGGGCTGGATTGGGAGCGCATCAGGCACTAATGCAAGCTTTGGTATGTAAAATCAATTTCCCAATTCGTTGATTTATATAATATTTATGAATGTGGTTTAAACAATTTTGGAATCATTCGCAATAAATTTATAAAATGTGAAGAAACAAACAACCAGTGCACGAACTATGTGATAGCTTCACCTAGTCAATTAAGTTGATACATATCAGTTTAGAATATTAACATCTTTTGAAAGTAAATTAAAATCTTTCCGTGCAAATTAAAGTCTTTTTGAAATAATTAAAAAAAAATTGAATTAATTAACAACTTTTTGAATTAAATAAAACCTTTTTGAAGCAAATATGTAACTATGAAAATAATTTAACATAATTTAATTTTAAAATTAAATCAAAAATTTCATATAATTTGTAAAATTAATTACACAGATATCTAATCATGGTGGAAGACCTCACTGGGGGAAAAATGGACCATATTGGTTTACCCAAGAGTTCCTGGAAATGCGACAACCTAATTTGCAAAAGTTTCGGGACTACATGAGGTTTTACGATCCCAAAGGCATTTTTCTTAACGATATTGGAAGAAGAATTATTGGAACATCAAATAATATTGCTGTAGATCCAAGGGAGAAGCATTGTGGTTTGAATGACAACTGTATTTGCAAAGAAGATTATGACTGTGGATCTAGGAGGGATGCAAAGTGCATGAAAGTGTATGGCTTTAATGTGTGTCAAAAATTAGAAAAATCTAATTTAAGGAAATACTTTAATCGGATGTTAATCTAAACTCATGTAACAGCTCATTTCTGGGTACCTACTCTTATTTTACTACGCTTTTAAAAAATATTTGTACTAAGTTACGAGAGAATTTGAACAAACAGCCAAAATAAATGTAAAATGCTTAAAAATTGTTCGCCATGCGAAAAAGTTTGCGACATCAACACACAATAGCTGCTTAAGTGGAGGAGATAATCAATTAAAAGTGTACAATTTATTTTGTTGCATGCACTTAGGGAAATAAATATTTGTGACTCTAACACTCATTAAATATTATTTTGTTCGTTGTTATTTCGTGAACGTATACTAACATCTACATGTAAATTTATACATAGGTAGTGCTTAATGTCATTTACTCTATTATATTTTTGAACTGCATTAATAGGACGTATTAGTGGATATTGCGTGTTCGTTTGCAATACAATTGCGAGACATGTTATGGAGTATTGATGAGTGTCCGTATGGAAGTATAATATCATTTTAATGTGAAGTGGAATGAAAATGTGTGTACTAGAGTAAAGTTTATTATACAAGTAGTTGAAGAAACATTACTTTACATCCGGATACTTAAATGAAGATTACGTATAATACATTTGTCAATGTTTTGATAATATAGATTTAACTAACATAATATTATTTGTTTCGCATTATATCGAAAATATATACCGAAAAGAAAGAAATTATGCTTTTATCTTTATCTGTAACTATATATTAATATTCTGCAAGTACGATAAGACTCATTGCGCCTACGAATAAATAAAGTCCTACGAGTGACTAAAAATGCCCATGAGTGACGAAAAAAGCCCATGAGTGACGATAAAACTCACAAGTGGCAAAAAAGCCTCAAAGGAAAGGGAAAACAATCACGAGTTAAAATAAATCCTCACCAATGAGGATAAATCTCCATGAGTGAGGATAGAACCCCATGAGTGAAGATAGAACCCCATGAGTGAGGATAGAATCCAATGAGTGAAGAGGGACGATAAAACCATAGATAATACTAATACTATTAGTGACATTGTATATAAATCGAAAGTGTAATTTCAATCTGACGCGTAGTGGCCGCGAATATTCTCTAGTATATGTCTGTACACAGCTAATGGAAAATTGTGAGATATATAAATGGTGAAATGTTAATTTCTCTAATGTATTCACTACTTTCAATTACGGCAGTAGACATCCATTATTCAGCTATTAGAGCTATTCATCCTTCTAAATCACAATATTTTGAATTCGACATTTAACCGTCATCGTTTTCTTAAATATTATTTTAATATGAAGGGGACGCTATTTTTAATTTTTCTGTTTGCTCTTGCAATGGATACAATGGGACAAAACGAACCTCGCTGTAAATTCAAAATTATTGTTGCATTATTATTTGAAATTTCAAAAAGTAAAAAACTTAATTGTATATTATATTCGATATTTTAAATATTTAATAGGGTTTGGATCGGCGACAGGCGAAGGTTGCACTTCAGGTGTTATCTATAGAGTCGACTGCAATACTTGTTCTTGCAATCACGCAAGATTTGGTGGCTGCACATATAAAGGATGTCCAGGCAGTGGCTAATTTCCCCCGTTACTAATTACCCATTTATATTAAGTCTTTACGTCGCTTTATGTTTCTACTTATTTATACGTTGTATAAATATTATTTCTATAATTTTTCATGTAGTGTTTATAGCATAGGTCATAGATAAGGCCATAGAAAATTTTCTAACATGGTGTTCGTGCGCCATAACCAAGGATAACCCCAAAACCAAGGAAATATACAGAGGGAAGGCAATTGACGTTATGGGAGGGCAAAGCATGTCAACAATGATGACACCTTACGTTGACAGCAAAAGGTGCGTACAGGGTCTGGACAATTGCCTAATGGCAAGGAAATGTACGAAGGAATACAAAAAATTGTATCAAAGCAACCCTTACAGTGTTTCAAACATCCAAAAAGAGTCAAGACGCACAAAAAGATGTCTCAAAGCGCCCAAAATGTCTCCACCATTTTTTTAAACCCATTTTATTATGGTGGATTATTGATTATAATGCTATGTGTGTAATCTGCAATTAGACCTATGAATGCAGTTGAAATACCTAGGTATAAGTACCTATATATTTTAGAAAAATGAATGAAATTAATAATTAATTTATTAAATGTTAGTTTTTCACATTTGAAAAAATAAAGTAAATATCACTGTAATTCTGTTTCATTAATTTTGAAATATCACTAAGCGTCCAAACTATATGTACAGGGTGGCCGGTTAACTAGTAAAACTCTTCCTTTTTCTCCCCAACGGGAGAAATTGAATGGGTGATTTATAAGTATATAAAATGAAAGTTTAGGTTATTATCTTACCAAATATAGCAATATATTGTTTCTAAATTCAGTACTGTCGGAGGTATGGACATTTTAGAGTTTCGAAATGGCGATTTTACGTGCAAATATTGTTTGCAATCGTAATTTCGAAACTCGGTTTTTAAAATACCCATATATGACCGAAATTACTTAACCTAGAAACATAATTTTGCTTTATTTGGAAAGATAATAACTTAAGCTTTCATCTTATGTACTCATAGCCCGCAGAACTTCCCACATTTGGAATAAAAAGAAAAGAGTTCTACGAATTAACCGGCCACCCTGTGTATTTGGACATTGTTTTAGATGCTGATCTAATCCAGTCTGAAGATATACAGTTAGGGAACGAAATAATAACTGATAAGTTTGTTGTTAAATAGCGAATGAGAGCTATCGCGAGTCTGTGTAAAGTTATTATATTTTTGGTTTAATTTCAATCATTTTTTGTGTAAAAAATAAAATGAACTTCGTATTTAAATCGAAAATTATCAGCGGGACACTGACTGCAGTAAAATATGATGGCAATCGTTTTTTTGTAAATATAACGTGTGTCACTCTAACAATAAGTCAAATTAAGTATAGCTTGCAGGATAAGTTTTAGTCAATAAGATATATTTTATTTTCAGATAGATAATATGGGATATTTTGCATTTTATAATTTAATTTTAGTAAAAAATACCCTTCACCCCTTGGAAAACTTTTTTAACTTCGTTTTCCAATCATATAAAACATAGCACATAATTTTTAACAATATTAGTATTTTTGTATGTATTGAAATTAGTAATAAAACTTTAAATCAGTGTAATTATTATAAATTTATTTTGATTGATCTTCATTAACGCCATTAACTTAGGTATCCTTGTGAAAAACTACCAGTTCTGTGATTTGATGACTTCTTTCATTGTAATTCTTACTCCGGGATCAAGTTTGAGTAGATTTTCCATGAGAGGAAACAAACGGTGGCTATAAGCGGCCCTTGACTCTCGATATTTCTAAATACAAACAAATAATAGTCAACTTCATGAAATTATTACTCTCGTTATTAATCATTTTTGAAAACTCTGCAGTAAAAATAGAAACAAAAAATTATTGCACAATCTAATAGTTGTTCGACATTATTGCAGTTTCTATTGCCTATTCTAAACATGAACAATTATTTAAATGAAAATGTATATTGAAGACAATAAAATATTAAATCATATATGGAAAACAATCTGTGATTTAACATTACGATACCTGGAATGATTTGACATACTGAAGTATAGTGTGATCAAAGTCTGAAGGTCTTTTGGTGAAACCACTAGAAGTGAAGTATTTTGGAGCAGCTTTTACCATCCGTAATCTGAAAGTAAAATCATTAAAAATATTTTGATAATTAGATACAGAAAGTTGTAAATAATGAGGCAATTTTATTTTATAATTTTTTTGCATCTTTGCTTTTTAGGAAACTGTCCAAAAATCTGTTCCATCTGAGCAAGCATTTCCAGCGGTGATCCGAATTGTAAAAGATTCTGGCCTTGATACATTAGAAAACAAAGTAGACCAACGCTCCAAACATCTATGGGATAACTGACAAACATTTCTAAATGCGACTCGGGTGGACGGCATACGAAGCAGCAAACTTTACTGTCAATGCCTGTCCCCTCCGGATCCATAAAAGCTTGTCCGAAATCGATTAATACTATTTTCGGTCCATTCACTTCTCGACCTGTATTTCCATGAACAAAGATAACATTGTCTTGTTTCAAATCGCTGTGAACAATGTGGTGGTCGTGAATAAATTCCACTCCAAGACAGATCTGTTTCACGATTTGCCATATTTCGTCCTCAGAATATAGTATGAAAGATCCTCGGTTCTATTTAACATTCATGAATGCACCCACACAAAAAAACAATTTTAATTTAAATCTTCATATTAAAATAATGTAAATGTAGTTGTTCATCAGTTTAATGCTAAATTGCTATATAATTATTAAAATTTAATTTTATACCAAAACTGACTGAAGTGTGGGCCCGTACAGTGGGAACTGTAGATATACTTCACTCTTTGTTCGAAAACTATTGATCAGCTCAATGCAACTAAAAGTTCAAAATGATTTTAAAAGCATTTTTCTCTAAAAACCTGCGAGTTTATTGTTCATATTTTTTTAAATAGTGAGCAAATGGTAAGAAATCTATTTGTTGAAGTTATGAAAATAAAAAATCTTTTAAAGTGTCTATAAACTGGAGACAATAATTTAATTCAAAATTATACAAATAAAAAGAAAAAATAGTGATAAGAAATATGAATCAAATGTATTAATTATTATTTAGTTGGGTTAATCAAATATAAATGTCGGAAACAGAAGGTATAATAACAATCTCACACAAAAGTTATTTAATGCAAATAAATGAAGTGAAATTAAATTTTATAAATGGACTTACTGGTGTGCATGAGCATTTATTTTCTTCAGTAATCTCAATATTTTTAATTCATCAGGATCAAAATCCTCCAATTCCATAACCTTCAATGCGCTAATTTCTCGTCTATGAAATAAAACATTTGTCAACTCATTAACTTGTTAAAAACATCAACAGCTTCAACACCCGTTGCCCGTTTCAGATAAAAAATTTTTAAAGTGGAATTTCAGTTAAACCAAATATTTTAAATTATTTTATGTATGATTTAAAAGTTACGTGTCAATATCCTCCACGCTGAGCACTAATCCAAACGCTCCGTGTCCGATTTCGTCCAAAACCTTCACTAAAATCAATTAAAAGACGACAAATTATATTTTGATGAGTAACTATAAATAAATGTGAATTATTAAATTAAAATACTTTTTATTTTAATAATTTCTAAAACAATTATATCGCTGTGTTTGGTAAAATTGCATTTCAAAGTATTGTACGGCGCAATACGGAGATCTTTCATCAGTGTCACTTCAACTTGCTCTAAACATTAATAATAGTTAATTACATTATCTTACATCTATGAGGCTTCTTTAATTCGTTTTTAGATTTGAGAGAATCCTTGGCTAATGACTTTGTTTCAGTTTTAACTACAGACCGGTTTTCACCCAGATTTTCGGCTTTAGTTTTATTGCCACAGTCTTTATTGTCAACTATTTCCTTTTTTCGGGGTTTTACATTGGTATCTGCTATTTCTAGTTTTTCGAATTCTTTTAGGTCCATTTTTTCTTATAAATTATGTCCCGAGAATAAATGGATTCTTCTAATTCTATAATTTTTATTCTATTGGAATACCTACCACAAACTACTGTGATTATATTTAAACTTTTAAAAATTGCCCTTTATTTGCGATCATGTAAAAACGTCATTCTTGATCTTCGAACGTCATTCTGTTAGAGGTAATAATTTTATGTGCTCCTAATTGCATAATACTAGCACTCGCTGTGGAGCTCGAAGTGTAACTGTTGAGTGTTGAGGGTCATCTCATCACTGTCATCACACAACACAGGATTCACAGGAACACATGCATAATACTATATAATTTAATATTTAATAAAATCTGAAATATATGTAATAGGAATATTAAAATTAGCAACACTTTCCATAAATATAGTAGTGTTTCAAAATGGTGTTCAATCAGTTCCAGATTAAAATACTATATGCATTTGCCTATGCATTTGATGTTTTTGTAATTTTGTAAGCATGCATAATATAATAATTGTAAATACTCATAATATAATTTCATAAATTATATACCTAATTGTTGATTGTATTAAAAGCCATCATGGCCATTTGTACTTAGAATAAATCGCTATCCTAAATTATAATCCTTTAACCTTTTCGTCAATGTTCGATAAAGTTTGTTAAATTGCTGATTGTCATTTGAAAGCAGATTGCGATATATTATAATATAATCATGATCACTCATTAATTAATTAATTGCATAGCAATTATACAAATTTATTACAACAAAGAGGAAAACTTATTGATGACTCATTATAAAATATCTATTGTCAGTTGTAAATTAGGAACAATATCCTGACGTCCTGAAACATCGATAATGAAACTCATACATCAATCACACAAAATACAAACATGCACGTAGCCAGGGGGTTGCACTGATGAAAGTACAGCTCCCTGTAAGAATCATTATGGTCATAAAATGCAAACAAACACTACATTTTGGCAGCGATACATTTAACTGTGGATTTGACCTACATTGGTTGCATTTTTACTATCATTTCCATACCCTCGAGTATAGATTTATTTGTACCCGTTATTGAGATTTCGCCATCCCTCCAAAAACAGATCTATGTATAGAAAACTTGTCGTACACCCTAAACTTTTAGTCCTGGCTACGTGCCTGAACGCACGAAAACGTCAGACTAAATGGTCAGCGCAATAATTTCAGATTGAGACTAAGGGGAAAGTGAAAAGCATAAGTTATTAATTATTTTTGAAACGATAAGCAATGCAATTAGAAAGATAGTTGAGTCCGTAGTAAATCAATTATGTCATTTGTATACTAATATACTAATCGTGTTGCTATGTTTTTCTAACGTGACAAATATTTAACTGAAGAATATTATGTGAAAATATAATTTAGTGTGGTTGTGTTCTACTGTGGTGACTGCTATTGGGCTGGATTTACGCAGAGGGTGCCGGCGTGACGTCACAGTCTCCCGTCACACTCCTGGATGTTACAGAGTGTGTTGTCACACTCCTCCCGTCACACTTCTGGATGTTACAGAGTGTGACTGGTGAATTTATTACAAATGGAAAGTAGCCGACCAGATATTGGCCAGCCGAACAGTTTGTCGGCAAAACAATCAATTGAGACACTAGCTACCCGAAACCCGATTACTTGAGAATGTCATCTAGGAGTGTGACGCTCTTCAGGTCAATTTTGCAAAATAATAGATGGGGCTATAAATACAGGAAGTACGGCAATGAAAATCAATTTTAATATATAAATAATGAAAAGTTGTCTGAATAACCTTCACTCAACCGGAATGTGCATAGCTCCTCCCCCAATGCCCTCCAGTACTTTCAAACCTTCACAATATCGAGGGCACATTACACACACCTAAAAGTAAGCCCGAGTACTAGTTATAAAAATATAATATGTTTGTACACAGCTAATGGAAATATAATATTAATGCTTCTTTCCCTTAATGCATTCACTAATTGGATTTACGGTAATAGACGTCAAATATCCGGCTATCAACAGAGTACCTGTCCTTCTAAGGTAGAATATATTGTATTCCAGTTTTACTCGCTTTTGAGTTATTTTAACATGAAGTCGACTCTATTTTTTATTTTCCTGGTTGTTCTTGCAGTGGATACAATGGGAAAACGGGGACTGAAATGTAAGTCAAAGTGATCACTCGTGACTGTAATAATTATTCTGTTCATGAGTGTTTTATGAAAATTTGAAAAAAGTAAAACCTGTTGAAATTTTTGTCATTGTAAATATGTTGCAGGGAATGCGGGTGGATCGTTAACAGGAGAAGGTTGCACTCCTGGTGCTACCCACAAAGCAGACTGCAATAATTGTTTTTGCGATCAAGGAAGATTTGTGTGTACACGTATGGGATGTTTGGGCAATGCCTAATTTCACTCCATTATTGCCAATAATAATTCTAAATTCGTTATAATTACAATAACATAATTCGTTCATTTTGTTTTGCATTTGAATAATTATTATTTCTTTTATTTTCCATGTAAAACTTGCTTGTAATTGATTTCGATTAAATCTGTGTAATCTGCCGTAATTGTGAATTTGAAGACAATGATAAAATATTATATTATTCCACTAATAATTATCCTTGGTTTGTAACATTTAAAAACATTTTAAAGGGCATATTGCACTTTAAATAGTTTGTCTTATAAGACGACGATATGTTGTGTGAAAATATAAAAAATTGCTAAACACTCAAGTTTAGCCATTCTTAAAACAACAAAACGAACTAATATATATATTCATAATATTATTTCATATAGTACGGTTAATTCTTGGATAGGTTAGATTCTTTCAGTTTCCTCAAATATTTTAAGCATTGCAGTTATAGCTTAGGTATGTTGTATTGAAATTCCACCAGAGAAATAAAAGATAAAGTTGTTTTTGAATACTACCTACATAATAATTTCATGAAATTTTGATATAGGTAGGTATGTATAAATATCTACTTTTGCAAATGTCACGTAGGCATAATAATATAGTATAGTAATTTTTAGCTCATTTCAATCCTCACACAACATAATAAATAAATACCGAGGAAAAATATATTATTTAATTGGTAGATCTCTGTTAGTGTTATTAAGAATAATGTTGCAGTAAATAAGTATAATTCCAGGATTTTGTACCAGACCTTATAATATACGTTTCTCCATTTAATGCATGTGGGATTGGGTACATAATATTTTAAGTTAAACGTCACAATCACAGTTCTGCAGCTACTGAGATATTGCAGCATTAAATTATTTAATAATTTATAATTCCATAGTTAACCCTTTCCTTCGGTCCTAATATTTTTCTGTTTTTACGTAACCTGGGAGAATATTTTGTTGTATGATATCGTT
>JAQFYB010006671.1:0-7500 GCA_034694085.1 Pogonognathellus longicornis
GGTGAGTGCGGAGACATGAGAATCAACATGCCTATACAATACACGGCCAAGCTGTAGAATCGCCAAGCTGTAGAATCTGCAGCTGTAGCTTGCCCAAGCTGTAGAATCTGTGAGCTGTAGCTTGCTCCAAGCTGTAGCGTACGGTCACCCTTTGTAAATAGATATATAATATTAATTTTTAATTTGCTAATGTATTATACAGTCAAAACAAAACAGATTGCTTGAATTTAAATAGTACTTATAGTAATAAGCAGAAAGACATTACATAATATTGAGGATTAGGCATGCAATTACAATTACATTATTAGTCAGACCGAAAGTGTTGCAAAATATTTGCAATTTGAACGACGGATCCAAAATGCAAGAATTGCCATCAAAGAGCACCATTGGAATTGGCGACCTTGAGTTGCGCATGCGGTGTCTGATGCAGAAGGATAGTGGGTATTCCCTAACGATCTAGCACTAGGCTCTTCATATCCATCAAAATGATCTTCATCATCTACGTTTGCTACAAACAAAGGTTTTACAAAAATTATAAATGTGGCATGAGACTCGAAATTCTGGAAAAAATATACAGAGCTAGTACCTGTTTTGCTAGTTTAGCGAAAACTGAAACTCTGCATATTATTACATTGTAAGTACACTACTCAACTTTGAGTTGTCAGTTTAGAGACTATGGGACTTTCATCTTTGATTATACTGCATGTTGCGGAATCTGTCGCCCACTTTACAAATAACCATTTTTATCAAAATTGTGTAATAATTCTGTTATTCTTCTATTGTGAGATTACATCAGGCATTAATTGTAATTAGTATGGCAATTACTTCAAAGTTATTACCCGCTAATCACAGAAAAATATCGCTTTGAAATTTTTAACTGGCGAAATCTTTACTTTTTTTAAATAACGAGATGTGTTCTGCCAGTTAAATATTGGAAATCGAGATTATTCCGTAATTGGTTGCATGGAGCTGTCGCCCCTATGAAAACGTGAAAACAAAAATAGAGTACTTCCTATATAAATGTGGGGCGGACTTTTTGTACCTGTGGATTCTAAAAACAGTCTATAAACAAGTACTTTTTTTGCTATACTAATTCCAATTAGTGCCTACTGTAAGCGCACAGAAAAAGAAAAACAGAATCATCCCCAATTTTGATCAAAATGGCTATTTGTAAATTGAGGGACAATATCTGCAACACACTGTATATAATCAAAGATGGTCGAGACATAGTCTGTAAGCTACTGTTTACTACATTCAGAAAATAGCTTCAAAATGTACAACACAAAGTAAAAAATTACCTGGTGATAACTGACTAAAACGTGACTCCGCGTTTTTCGTAGTGTTGGGCGTCACAACAATCAAAGTCGTCAATGACGTCTCAAAAGAGTACTGGAAACAATAAATAAGGTTTAAAATTTTTTACTTAGATAATAATAATAATAATGGTTCGATATTTTGGTAGTCTATTCCACCTCAACTAATTTAGTAAAAACAATCCTGAAAAATATTAATACAAATATTAAGCCACATTTTAAACTTTATTGACTTTTCACAGAATGGATTGCATACAATTAGTGATGCCCCGAAGCGGGTTTGGCCGAAGCAACGAAGCGCCGAATCAGCCGATACAATTTTGTGGCCGAATACGAAGCTTCGGCGAAGCTTCGGCCGAAGCAATACCGAAGCGGCGCTATATGAAAACCCTAGGCGGGTATTACAAAACCATTGATTTTAGATAGCTTGCAAATTGCAAGGACAATTCTGCCAGTAACCGTTGATTTATAATATCATTATTTTATTTTAATTAAATTTTCGAATGCATATTTATTTGAAATATGGAAAACATTGAGACTGTCGATTTGCATTTTGGAGTTGGAACTATGAAGGAAACGCTAAAACAATCATTGATTTCTCGCTTTGGTACTATAAATTCAATTTCATGCTATTCAAAAGCAACGTTTTTGGACCCAAGATATAAGAATAAGTTTGTTAAACCGTCTGAAGGTTTAAAAGTTAAAGAACTTATTGAAGGAAACATTTTGGAGGATTTGAGACACAGTTGTTTAGGGATAATAAATTCCGAACCCACTGAAGCCAGCCGCCAAATAAATACTTCCGTAAATAAATATCACTGGTCAACAATTAAGAGAAAATATTCATTTTGGAATTGCTATTCGGAAATTGCAACTGTTGGCGGAACACAATTGACTCCGAACTTGAAGCTAATGTCAGCTGCGAAATTGCTATATGTATATTTCTACGCCCACGATAAACATGAATAGTAATGTCTTGATGAGTAGTAAAACTAAAAGCTGACTCGAGCACTCTCGTACATTTGAATGATATTCGTCTGGGAAATCTCGGCTGGAGGGGTCTGTGCTCATTGGCTCAATTTCACAGGCTTCTTAATGTTTTTTTAAATGGAAATATTTTCGCCGCTAAACATAATTTTTCATATCAGGTATGTTATACTGAAAATACACACCTTGAGAGCAAGGCGAAGAGCTTTTTCCTTTGAAGTTTCTTTGGCAGCTGTAGTTTGAACATCTGGTGAAGATTCTTGGCGATTCATTTTGACTGTGTCGATTCCAGCTAAATCTTTATCGATGAGTTGTTTGACAGTTAAATAGGCCCAAAGCCTTTCTAATAATTGATCCTCTGGAGATGGGGATGGTTGTGACAAAACTGCGGGAGCGTCAATAACTCCCCACGGGCTTTTTATAATGAATAATTCCGGATTGGTAAAATTCTTAAAACCTTCTCTGCTAAATCCCACCACCCTCACATCGAAATGATGTTTCTCTAGCACGGGTACAATTTCCCCGACATGTGTGCTCGTACTCGATATCGTTATGCTTGTGTTTCCTTGCGAAGTAGGGAGGAGAGCTATTTTTCCAGCTACGGCTATTTCTGAGCCTTTAAAAAAAGTTTGGAATTTTGTGGTTGTAACGTGACTGATGTGATATTCTGGTGAAGTGTATTTAAATTTGACATTAGAGAGAAGAGTGGAGGAAATCTCGTTATAAAATCCCTTTAGCTGCAAAGCCAAATCTGAAGCGTCATAAATTCTCCGGACAAATCCATAATTTTGCAATGAAAGTTTTTGGAGGAATTCGAAATCTGCTCGTGTTCCAAAAGCTAAAGAGAATATGGGAATAGATAGTTTTTTATTTGCATCTTGAATACGGAATTGGATTTCAGATGTGTCTGTTATTCCTGATGTAGGTTTCCCATCAGTTAGAAAAATGATCAAAGTCTTTATATTTTCAGGTAAAATTGTCGCTTTGGGCGTTTTGTCCCGTGTATTTCTAATGGAGTCCGTCAATTCTAACGCTGTTATGATAGCACCATGAATGTTGGTCCCCCCACTAGCTTTTAAAGAATTTATATATCTTTTGGCTTTTGCAATATTTGTCTTTGTTGCTTCTATTAGCATCATATCAGCTTTGAATGAATATACCTGCCATAAACGTGTGCAAACAAAAAATCATCAAAAAATCACAATCATGACGAAAGAACTATTTGTATTTATGCTTACGCTGACATCAGAGGAAAATACAATTATGTTGAAAAAATTGTCATCTTTCAGGATTTTAATTTGAGATTCTTTCATTTGTTCCATTTTACGACCACTCATACTTTCAGAAATATCCAAAATGAAAATAACGTCATTTCGAAGTGGTTTTAGGTCTGCCGGTGCAAAAAAATGCACAAAATATCCTTGCATTATCTAGAAAATCAAATAAATTTGGACATTTGTATCATTTATGCGTTTAGTGTATAAAAAACGTTTAGTACAACTCAACGAAATAATAATGTTTTTTAATATTTGAGCTGATTTGAAATAAAAGTCAACTAATTAAAAACTTCCTAAAATACATTATGTGAAATGACTAATTGTACAATTTCTTTACTGTTTATGAAAATTGTTACCAAGACTTCTCCGTCGTTTGCATTTCGATTGATGTCATATTGGACGACACACTTTCCGACAATTCCTTGTTTCGACCAAGTGGTTTGATCGTAAATAGAAGGAGACAAAAAAATATTTACACGATTGCCGGCAGGTCGTTCGATTAGGGCATCTTTGTTGACTATTACGCAATAAAGTAATAATTAGTTCATCGATTTGATTAGAACTATTAAGAGTGAGAAACTCCATTTTGTAACAATGTTTAATTAAATATAGAAATGAATTTAATTTTTTGTATTCTTACTCAGGCGGGAAGCCAGCATCCTAAACTGAGGGGTGCACAGCAAGGTTTTATATAGAAATTAAATATTGGGTAAGCAAAATGTGTATTAGGTAAAATTTAATTCATAATGGTGTGATTATTAGGTAAAAACTAACTTAAATTGCATCAAAATCGCGCGTAGCGCGAATTTTTTTGAATTTTTTGGTAAAATAACCTGTTTTTTTGGCACTCTCCGGGGTGCACGTGCACCCGGCGCACCCTCCCTGGGTACACCCCTGTTCTTACTTCCTTCACCATCATTTCGAAGGTTCGGAACTCTCAGAAATGTGACATTTTGAGTTTCTTCAATATTGACAATAATTTGAAAATCCTTTACATGAGAAATCTAATAATTATGCACAATATTTCAGTTATTATTTAACAATATCGGCACCTTCGTTATTTCATGTTACTTTTATAATTGTTACTTAATGTTTACAATACTTATTTAAACCTGTTCGGGTCTAATATTAATGATTTGCTCATAACGGCCATGTTTTCTGGTCAAAAGTTCCTCGTAAGTCAAATTAAAGGTGACTTTAGACCGAGCCTTAATGTTGACGTTCACGTTAAACGTGTTTGACTGTCTGTAACCTGTTCAAATTAATTTTGTAAAATATTACAGCTCTAATTCTATGTTTTAATGGAATTCATTTTATTATTAATCAGACTAGACTTACTGGAGTGAAACCAAACCGGCACTTTCACCGTTTCACCTCTCATTCGAGCTTCTTTGTAAGCTCTAAGAGCTTCTTTCTTTTCCTTTACGAAAGATTCATAATTTACGCCGTCAATTTCCCTAATATATTAAAAAAGATTTGACAAGGAATATAAATTAGTGTTTCAAAACTGGAATCTATTTAAAACCTAATAGTAATAGATTTATAAATTGCAATACACATATGTAAATAAAATATAATTATATCACATTAAATAGATACCATTGTAATATATAACCATATTTTTCATCAGAAATGCAGCTCGAAATACAACTTTTTTGAATAAGATCTGTCCTTGTTGACAACTCTGGATGTGACAAGTGTGCGACTGTATCGGTATCTAATATCTGATTGAATTCTGAACGAATAGATTTCTGGCTGTAAAATCTAAAAAAGAATTATTCAATTTTTAAAGTAAGCTTTACAACTTAAAATAAACAAAAATATGAATTTATTTTAAGCATTCTTTTGCGTCTATTACCGGTTATTTACCATATAGTAGATTGTTAATGTTATTTTAATTTATAAACAACAAATTATATACGTACCACTGGCGTAGCCAGGGGGGGGCAAGGGGGCAATTGCCCCCCCCCCCGAAATCCGGAAAAAATAGGTTATTTTGTCCTGAAAGGACAAAAAATCGCGAAATTTTTCGCGCCACGCGCGAATTTAGTGTATTTTAAGGTCATTTTTGCCCAAATTTGCTCTAATTTTTCGCGCTTCGCGCGAAAATGAGCACATATATACCTTATGTTTTGAGTTTGCCCCCCCCCAAACCAAATCCTGGCTACGCCCCTGATACGTACCACATATCGTTTTTGTCTGGTTGCAATAATTTTTGACCCATTGCTTGAACCATAATATGCATTATTGGTATATTCATTTGCTGAGTCGTTTGTATGATTTTGAGGAGAGTCTGATGAAGAAGTAGTGGAAATAATGAATACACGCTCTAAATACGAAGGAGCAGGATTAGGACTTTCAACACAAAAAACAGATACTACTGAAATCAAAATTAATAAAACCACTATACCTGACACACACACAACACGACTTAAAAAATACATTTTGTAAATACTTTTTTTAAAAAATTTAAATTTATGTTGAAGTAAAATATTTTGAGGCAGAAAATCTCAAAAGCCAGTTTTAAGTTAAACTTTTTTTAGAAATATTTGTAAGTTGCTGGAAAAGTGTAAGAATCACGAGCCTTGTTTGTGCGCTTCAATTCTGTTCGACTTGCGTCGGATACTCCGAATAAAGGTTAACATTGATTTTGTTGACGTAGTCGCACAGTTGTTAAGGCCTTAAGCCGTACAGTGACAGAGAACACACACAGGGTTTTATGCATTTTCTGTACTCTAGTCTTATACTACTACTTACTCTACGAGGCCCTACGTGTCTGGGTTGTTCGAACTTCGAACTATTCATATAGCCTATTGAGCAATTGCATTTCGACACTGTAGGGAGGTACTGACATGAAAGTCTTATCGCCGGAGAATATGGTAATCACGCCATGGACTATCACGAGGAATCGTCACATCACCAGTTCCTAGACCAGACGAACTGTGCCCCTAAGATATATACCATACTAAGATATTCGACATTGATTCCCCAGCAGAGCTGTAAAGCGAGACTTTAACATCGATGCTCCCTGATCTTCTTAGTATCAATCAAGGTTAATCTATGGGTAAAATTGTGGGCTGAAGGCTGATTTCCATAAAATAATGAAAAAATTTAAAATATCGAGTTTCCTATTTAGGACTTTTACCAAAATCCCAATAATATGTTATTATACACCTTATATACACCTTGAGCGTGGTTGCACGTGTGAATTAAATAAACAGTTATAGAGCAAACTTAATATTCAATATTTGCTTATATCCATTTTTAAAGTTTTATTTCTCTTTATTTTTTCACGTAATAACTTGTTTTTCAATCCTCTTATAGTGTTCTTTTTGATATAATGTATATTATATTAATACAGAAATATTATTTATTCATGCATTTATGGCAAACATATGTACTGTACATATGTTTGCCATAAATGTACATAATGTACATATGTTTGCCATAAATGTACATAATGTACATATGCGATTCAAAATTAGATTTACGTTATATTATCTGATATACAAAATTAAGAACTGAATAGTGAGCAATAGAATAGGCAGTACAAATTATGATTTTTAAATAAATATTATTTAATAAACGTTTTTGAAAAGAATTGGCACCTTCCTGTATGGTGTATTCGTATGGTTGATGTGCCTCTTACATATGGCGCTGAGGACTTCCAGCGTACCCCTACTCTTAAATATGGTACTGATGCTCTCCAATTCAAAATTTCAAGCTGAGACCCTCAAAACTATTGTTTGATATTTACCGCTAATATTAAGTTCATTGTATAGGTCGCCATAACTTGCAAGTAAGCCAGGTATGTTTCTCTTTGAAAGCTGGTAAAAGGACCCACGTTTATTTTCATGATTTGAAGACTCTTTAAGGACCTCCTGTAATGTGGTCCTGTCTTGGGTAACACTTTCGCTTTTTGA
>JAQFYB010006672.1:0-11854 GCA_034694085.1 Pogonognathellus longicornis
AAAATGTCTATGTTAATTAATGTGAATAATATACTCTTTATGAATATATATATAGGCCACCACAGAAGTATGCACTAGGTGTATGTGTATCTAATCACTAATTAATGCTTTATTTTCTGGTCCTATGCACTAAAAATACCTCAATGCATACTGCCTGCCTAAATGATAGCATTATTATTATTAACAAATAAAATTAAATGTTTAAGATATCTATTTAAAATTGTTACTACAATGTAACCCTGAATTTATAATATGAAAAAAATAATCGTGATTCATAATTATTAACTTTTATATTTACAGGGACGAACTAAATTCATGCCAGATGACGACACTCCAATTAAGTCAGAAGAAATTTTACCCCCTCGTCCGCCACCAAGAATTGGCTCAAGACCTCCTCCAGATATTCAAACCTCCAGAGCTCCCACGAAAGAAGATTTTGAGCGTATTATACAATGTAATTTACATACTAATTCTGCCATTTTGTGTATCATATAGTATTTTGAAGGTGGTGATATCGTTCTTGTGTGGCATTACCTATATTCTGTGTATGAAACTTCCGTTTTAATGTTCAATTATATAAAAAGATACACAATATGACAAAATAACAATTTAAAAAATTGTATTCTGTAACATCAACACAATGCTCCTTTTTCATCCGAATTTATAATTAGTTGCAGCAATAGATGTCAATCTCAGGCCCTTGCCTGATACACCTTCAGACGATGATGATTCGTCTTCGGAAGTTGATTCTTTAATACCGGATGACGATGACGATAGTGATTCGGATTCAGATGATTTAAAGGAAGACAACAGTGTAGAATATCCAAAGCCAGTTCCTGAATCTGTGGAAGACATTGAAGACATTAAAATCAACAAATTGGAAAGCAACGGAAGCACTGATGAGATTCACAACAACTCTCACCACAAGTACATATTTTAAAATTTTGAAAATCATTCACATCATGTTTTGTCTTTGACACATATGATAACATAACATTAAGTATGGAAGGATGCACATTTTGTCAATCAGATCAATGAATTAATCAATGAATTGTTGTGCGATGTGCTTTCAATTGTCGTAAAATGAAATTAGTGTGTATCTGTTGAATGTCCACTTGTGTTGTGAAAGGCTGTATCAGCATTTAGCGGCAAGATTGTCATAAATGTGTTAGAAAGTGGTGCTTAAAAGTGATGTTTTATCAATTTTGTGATAAATAAACGAGCTAGTCTACAGGGTCATCGGTTTGCCCTGAACAGTCCAATAATTAAATTAATGTATGGGTACTTTCCTACAAATAATTCATGTTTTCCTTCTTAAGCGATGCAGAATTCGAAAGTTGTACACCTACCTAAATTGATTTTATATGGGAGTAGCCCAAAAATAATATTTTCTGTTAGTCTGTCAAATTTTCGTAATTTTGAGCAAGATACAGTTCACCTACCCACAAATATTAAAAAAATCTAATCCGTATGGACTATGACGAAAAACTACTAGGTATGTACTTTTATGCATGATTGTTTGACTCGAGTCGACAAGGCCAAGACAAACCATAAACATAATTTAAGATCCATCACAAGTGTTTCTGTGTAACCATATCACTTGTATTTTGTCTTTACACCGCCCGCGCCCCATGTATGAAAATTGAATATTATTCATTTGAGATCTATAATTTACTTAAGTTGTGAAAGTAAGGGAAAGTATCATGCATTAATTTTTCAGATCAATGACACAAGCCTCAACGGTCTTGGATTTTGTAATTGTAGCTGACTTAATTAGGGAAATACTTCATCACTCTTAATATGTAGCTTTGTAAAGTGACTGATAGTTAAAAAGGTTAAAGATAATTAGTATTTTACTTTGAGAGAAAGTTACTCCGTAATGCGGATATGTTTAATGTGATGGTTTGAATAGCTTTACTCAGTGTTCTAGTGATAACTCTCAGATATACATTTTAATTATAAGTAAACAGAACAATTAACATGTACGTTGAAAGCAAGTACATGAAGAATTAATTAAATAATAGCGGTTTTTAATTATTGCTGTATGTATACAATGTCATAAAGTATTCATCACCGCAAAACTATTCCTATAATACTAGTCCTCAATTTTAAGTTGCCAACTGTTAATTGAAAAAATAGGTTACCAAAAAGATTAGGTGATTTTAGACTAGAGGTATGATGGATTTGTTATTGGATATTTAATATTATTTAATAAAAAGTCCCAGTTTTTGTTCAAAACAAGTTTTTAGGATTTTGTTGGCCAATGTAGTTAGAGACATCACACATTATAAGTTAAAACTAACTTACATGAAGCTTTATGACCAAATAGAAATAGCAGATATGTTTAATTATCAGCATGGATTAAACGTTAAAGTAGTTTACCTGTGTATTGACCAAACTATGTTATGGTGTGTTTTGCTTAACATTATTTATTCAATTGATTTGCTCCTTGAAGAGAATTTGTACTTCTTCTCTAATTTGTGTGGTACCTACCTACTAAACATTTGCTTTGTGTGGATTTTATAGAACAAATGGAGTGGAGCCACCTGCAGAAGACCCTGCCCTAAGACGACGATTGAAGAATGAGGCTCTTCGGGAGAAAATTCGAGATATTAAGCAAAATCAACGGGAGTCGGAAACAGTCCAGCATATTTATAGGTCAATCACGGGCCCCAAAGCCCTTACCATTATTGTTTTCTCTGCCTTAGCTCTAGTAGGATATGTATATTTTAAAAATTGAGTTGTGTTTACCAATCCTTCCTTCCTGTCACATTAGCTTCAATTTTAATTTAAACAGCGGATGAAAGTTACTTTTCACCAGAATTACTACCTGTAAATTATTATTTGTATATACACCGTAACTGTTTTCCTTTTGTACCTTTTCACTTTTTACCCAATCAACTAAACCAAACCACGGCTTAGATAGGACGTAATCTCTGAACAATGCTTTCTCTGCTAGTAAGTACACATAATTAAACAGAATCGGGCTCCGATGGATAGTCTTTAGACTGTAGACAATAGTTTTAATATCATTCGTTGAATGGATGAAACATTTCACATAATATGAAGAGGGCTCCCGTCCATATTCATCCATTATCTCGTACAGCAAATCGTCTTTGTATTGCTACAATGTGCACCACGTAAAAATACCATTTGGGTGATGCCTGAGACACTTAAACCTGCAATATTTAATATACGTATATCTTTTGAGGACATGCATGAAAAATAACATAAGCCATAGTTTTAATTGTGGCAATAGTTGAATAGTCTTCTACACTGATTTGTCAGTCACTTCAATACTGTCAACAACGAATAGGGTCTACGATACATTAGTAGAGTGGGTCTGTTAGTCGTTACCGTTAATTCGGTAACGAAATCACAATCAATCCAAGTGTTCCATAACTTATAATATGAATAGGCCTTTGAAAATTTGTCATACACGTACATAGTAACTGTACAGGCGTAATATATTAAAGACGCAAATGGTAATGTAAATAACTAATATACGTAATTCCATTAGTATACTTAGGTTAGTCTAAACATTATGTCAATAATATCCGAGTAAAATTATTGGCAAGCTGGTCATTTTGGTTGCAAACTACTGATTGTGCTATCTTTCGTTAGTTTTGCTTGCAAGTTAAGATAAATGCAATATAATATGACTAGATCGGCATCAGATAAGAGTAGTAAAATAAATTCCCCGATAGTTTCCACTTAGTTCTCTTTTCATTTAAAACCTGTATCGAAAATGAATGAGGTATATAGATAGATATTCTTAAGATGAATATTGTTACGAATTTGTAATAAATGTAACCTCCCTCAGTACTTACAATAATCCAGTAATATGGATAACGTAGGTAGAATGGTTGCTGATTTCAAATGAATTATAAACTAAACACAAGTATGTGTGCAAAAATATGGTACAAAATCACAAGTTTAATTTATTGATTGGTGAACTTTCACTGTTATACAAAATAATAAAAAATGCGTAGTAAGCATTGATGTACATAAGTGTAATTGTACAGTAATATCATAACATAAATAGCAGCACACGTTGTGTTAAGATCTACAGAAGTTGCCTTTTCCATGTGTATGCAAACACAAAGCAATATATTTTCTATGTCAAAAATTTTCACAAACAAGCGCAAGAGTCTCATTGTTGTTTTATGAATATATTGAGATTCTGCTCTCTTAAACTTCTATCAAACTTCCTTATCTACAAATAGAGAAAGTGTCGAATTTGAGAATTGCAATGGCGGATAAGCATTTTCATTATCTTTATCTCAAGAGCTATAGACAACTCTAATATATGCAAAATGAACTGCAGTGAAAGTGAAACTAATGACATTCTTGAGAGACAAACGTGAGAAACATAATCGGATTAATTTTAGGTAGCTCTATTTAATTTGTTTCAATTTTTGTTATTGTGTTGTCTATTTCCAGATGACTTCACTGGAAACATATAAATCATTTAAAAAACTTATGAAGAAAAATGCCCTGTGCCTGACTCTGATAATATGCTTATCTAGCATTGCCTTTTAACAGAAATATAAGTCTTCTTTCTGAAAATATCTTTTCCTGACTTTCAAAAAACAATCATTATCTTTATACATATTATATTATATTTATTATACCTATCTAGCTTCAAAAAATTAGTAAAGGAGATTGATTGTCTGTGTTTACAAATAGGGTCACAGGATCATTGTTCGTATTTCTTGTTTACAGTAGTTCTAATCATTTACATCTTGACTGTGACGCTTGCGTTTAGAAAATTCAACATGAGAATCTTGTAGTTAATCTATGAATTATGTTGAAAATAGTACGTAGTGTATGCATACCTATTCTAACTTGAAATACTAATGCGACCCAAATGTCGTGTTATAATATCATACACTTACCTAACTGACGTATTAATGAGCTCGCAACTTTTGAATTTATGCCATAATATTATTATTATCATACAAATATCTGCAAAGTATGTAGTTATATGAGTGAGTTGTTTGTATGCGTACAAAATGCATTTTCAGTTCCACAGGAAACGATCGTTCCATTTGGGAATAGTTAGATATTCTTGTTATACCGTAGTAATTTATATCGCTAAGTACCAGAGTTGTACTAATGTAGGTAGTTTTTCTGTGATCCGACACTCGACTCGACAGGACTTCATCTACTGTGCTTCAAAATGAAATTGACATTAGAATAATGTATTTAAGTTTTGTTGTTTGATCACAGTGCAGGCAATCAGTATTGATTGTGTTTACATTGTTGTAGAAACTTTAGTTATTATGTGGGCCCGGTTGATTGAGATGGTTCTGTTCTGTATATATTAATTAATCAGTTTAATTTATTTCATTTACATACTACATAAAAGCTAGGACATTGCAACCAATAAAAATGGTAATTTTGTCGAGAAAGGCGACAAAGCGAAATTGAATTGCTCTTTAGGTGATTGATTGTATTACGTATTGGCAAAGTAGCAACTCACATACACAACACACATACATGAGTGTTAGTTAATGTATAAAAGTGAATTATAATTGAACTCGTGAAAAAGATGTCCCGTAAAGCTAAAGTAGGTGTAGGTAAAAATAGTTTTCGTTTTCCTTCACTTTTTGGTTGCTTGTGAATGAATAATAGTTGAATAATTATAAGAATACAAATGAAGTAATTTACCAATTATAATTTACATAATGTATTGTAGGTATTGTAGCAATTAGATTTAGATAGAAAACATAGCTGTACAATTAGACGTATGGTTAAACATAAAATAGACACGCGAGGCATAATATACCTTGATTAATGTTAATAATATTAATATTACACATAGGATGACCACTAGATGAGTAAGTAACTAAAATGGTACAATGATATTTAAAGAACAAATAACAAACAAAACATTACGTTGTACACTGATTTCTTCGAAAAAATCTCAGCTGCCGAGTGCCTGCCTGCGTAAATTCGTCTATAAGAAAAGAGAAAGTATACGTAGGACTACTTTTAGTGTCGATAAAGTAAACAAGTTCCATATAAATACATTGTAAACAGACTGTTTGTCATTTGGTAAAACTGTTAAACACAAGTGTTAATTTTAAGTATTATTATTATGTTTGATAACGAAATCAAGAAAAGAAAGCATTGAAAAATGTTATTGCCATAATCTAAATATACATAACATGAATTTACATTATTACCTCTGCCTTTTACATTTAACCCTAGGCTAAAGGATGAATACTTGACTACTACTAAAACTTTATATAATTACGTATTATGTAGGAAATGAAACAATCATTTTCTGTGTTTAATGATTACTTTAAATATATTATGCAGATAAATATTAAATGTGTACTGTCTTCGCTTCAGAAGTAATTCGTCAGTATCACCACGTGCGTATCATTTTCATATTTTTTCATTAATTGATGTTTAATCAGTTGAACCTATGTAGACATCTGCAAAGGTTTAAAATGGAAGTAGAATAATAATTTCATTGCCTAAGAAATGTCTAGTTTCTTCAAAAACTGTTTTGGCTGATAGAAAACTAAAATAGTTACAACGTATAAAAATCTTGCAATATCCTTACTATTTTTACTTTTACAATTTCCAATGTAGTGAGCAACTGAACTAAGAGTTTTTACAAAATCAGTAACAAATCGAACAACGATAATACAAATGATAACAAAAACTTATATAATTTTGGACTGGCTACTATAAACTCGTGTAGTTATATATAAGACTATGTATTTTGAAGGTAATACTTTTGTATTGTAACGATTGCAGTATGCACCTAAATTATACATGTAAGTAAGGTTGATACAATAATTCCAGCCATTGAATACTTCCCTGTTTCTTTCTCTTTATATGTGTGCACTGTGTACAATGACTGTATGCAATGCAGTTGAATTATGGATAGTAGTTGAAAGATATTATTAGATGACTCATTTTTCTTTCTCACTAAAAGTCAATTAGGGTAAGGAAACCAGAAAAAGACTGATGCAATCCTAAATACAAATTTCAAACATAATCGGTATTTGTGTCCCACTTCTGCTAATTGATGCAATATGCAATATGTCCTGAAATGATTTCCAAGACAAAACACTGCATGTAGGTTCCATAGCCAATAATAAGCGATTGCTTGAATGCATCGTCAGTATTCAAAGCAACACGTCTATGCATGAGGTGAAGAAAAATGGTTGGTTTCAAGCAGACAAGAGTCGTTAGATTGTACTATGAATGCCAAACATGTGCTGGAAATCTACCAGGTCAAATGAGAAGGTGGTAAGACACTGCATGATAAGTTAGACAGGTTACAATAGAATGACAACAGTACGAAGAATGTAGATTATTAATTCTGCACATTCCCGTCTTTACAGCTCTAAGAAACTAACAATAAGTAAGAACAAATAGGCAGAATGGGCACATTAGGAGCATGACAAAAACTAAAATCCGTATAAAAAACGAGGAAAAGGATGAGAGGTGTAACGAGTAATTTGTGGTGGTGTATTTGCTGTGTGAAATTATTTCAGACATGAGACGAATTTTTCTTGGAATGAATACCTACCTATACAAAATATTACACTAGAGATATGTTAGGGGAATCCGGGGAATGTGTGTGTGAGTGGTATGTTCTAATGTTCCATGGCAGTGAATGATGTTTTTATCTGCCTGTCTTGTCTTTTTTGCGTAGTATGAGGTGTGATTTGCTATGAGCTATGAAGTTAGTGAATGACTGAAATGAATGACACGAGACGACTGATGAAACATTTTGTGAAGACTTACTCTTGCAATAATAGCTACCATACAGATACATATAACGGAAGTGTGAAAAAGCAAATGTAAATATACGTACGTTTAAGTGTACTTCGTATGAATAAGACAACTTTAGAAAAACGTGGTTGTGGTAGCCGATAGAACACACTGTAGGTTTTAATATAAGTGCTTTTTCTATGCACAATACAGTGGAATCCCTGTACTTGTACGATTCAAGTGTACGTTCTTGATAATTGGTTAATTTTTTCTTACATGTATTATAAGACATTTCGTATAATAATGAAAAGAACACTTCAAGTACTACAGTACTTAGCGCTTAAATATTGATGATCAGAGTAGGTCTACTAGCTTTTGGCTTACTAGATACTTCAAGTTAAGATTTGGCAAAAATGATTGTAGTTTTTTTGTTAACAGTTTTTAGTGCAATATTTCCATACCATATTTATCATTCAGTTTCAAGTAAGTTTTTCTCAGAAAATGGTATGAAGGCATATAAAGAGTTGAATGTGCATTAATCGATGACGATGGGTACCCTTAATATTGCCCTTCCATTCTTCGTCGCAAAAATTAAGTACTGGGTTTAAAGGTTGTGGTTGTGGATTGTGGATGCATAACCCAGTTTTAAATGGCCATCTTTTATAACCAAGCATTGTCTGGGAACTGTTACAACGAAATCATCATTTATACTACTTTATTTCATTTTTCTAGACGATGCATCCAGACAAAAACCTAATCAATGAGTTATTTAACCAATTTTACAGTAACATTTATTATTTTATTAGGTACCTATTATCGTCATGAAATTTTTAGTTTAATACATTCTTATAGGTACCGTATGTTTGACTTATTTTAGACATCTTATCAAGTATTGTGAGGTTGATGAAAGTTGGTATGTTTGTAACATTATAAAGTTATAAATCTACTTTGAGACTAACAATAAGCAATATCACTTGTGTGTATGGGAATTCCGAAGTTTTTGACTGACAATATTTTTGTAATTAACATCTTCTCTTCTTCGTAGCTTTTCCCTCTTCTTTGCTAGTACACGACTTGATATATAGGTACTATATTGTAATTATACACATTAATAATTAGTGGAATGTTTGACTAATAACCACATATACGAATAGGGGAATGAACCATGAGTTTGTATTGTATATAGTAACGAAGTTATGTTTGTGGGTGAGTCTAATGAATTATTAAACATGATAATAGTATCTCTTAGAAATCTGGATGCAAATAGAAACTATTTCCCAGAGATGATTTTACTCTTAGCATATTAACTCTATAGCTATCAACTCTGATTATGCAAGCAAATAAATAGCTACAGAATCATGTCAGGATTGATGTATAGATGAAAGCAGGTGTACACGCAAGGCGGACAGCTCTACCTGCATATTTGTATTATGTAGTCACAATATCAGAAGTGTAGATAGTGGATACGTTATTGAATTGCAGGTGTTCTGATTGACTCATTCATTGTTAGTCAAGTTCTATGTTAGTGTTGGAAACAAAATACATGGGGTAGCTTCAGTGGTTACGATTCTACCGAATAAAAAATGTACAGAAGAGTTTAAACGATGAAGAAGAACTGACACTGACACCTGGCAGTCTGGCTTGATCGGTCGGTCATTCCTTATCAACAAAGCAAAGGTTAAACCAAAGATGTTCTAGAAGCTCCGCAAATCACACAGTGATTTAAATACACACTCTACATTTAAACAAGCTTGTCTATACTATTCTTCTCCATCATCAGTAGTTTTCCATTAGTATTTAATCTTCGTGTATGCCTATAATATGTAATGTGAATAAACCACTCCTCCCTAAGGTAGATTCCTGATTGAGTACATAATAATAATATAAGGAACCTTATAAACCTTAGAGTAATCCTAATCATTATCATTAGGGACTCTAAACATCGATTGCAACCAAACGTTTTCAGTACTTACCTATATGTTCGTATGTAATCCTACAATACAAAATACAACTAACAATGATAAAAACAGTTGGCTAGTATAGGCATATCCTTATAGGATAGGATTGAAAATCTGTTCCACCTTTTATTGAGATAATCTGCTACAATACAAGTCTGCTTACGTAATACTGATACTACTAGCAGTATGATGTATGTACAAGTATCCTATGAGCTATCAACATAATTTTTATTTATAGTGAAATACTATAATTTGTGTGTCAGTAAGAGATAGGTGTCCAATAGAGCTACTCCTCATGAAGGTGTATCATGTATCATTATTAGGAGCTGTGTAGTTTGTAGTACCTACTGATATAAGCAATTAACATAGACTGCATAATATACAGATAATTAGTTGCACCTGTTTCGTTAATGTGAAATTGATAGTTAGGTAGTAAATAATAATAATTGATGATTTAAATGATTCCACCGGTAGTAATAGTAAGTTGAGTTTGAGTAGTGAGACAGGTAATGTTAAGTAAAACCAGAAATGACGGAAATAATGGAAGATTTGGAAATGCCGTATCGTATTCACACACAGAGGCTAACAGAACATCCTCTATAAAATAACATAACTATGCAACTTTACAAAGCAAAGCAATAATTATTGTAGTTACTACTACAATACATTCATATTTCTAAGCAAGATTTTCGTTGTTTGTATTGAACGAGCGAAGCTAAGTGTGTATACAGTGTGTAGAAGTGTGTAAATATTATTGCGTGTATGCGTATCTGTAGTTTAGAGTAACGACATAAAAATTGGTGTACATTTGCACGTGCAGCGTCCAATCTGTAGCTGACTATGAAATTTGCAAGTCCTGATCACAGCTGCAGAAGCTGTTGAGATGAAAATGAGATTAATTCTGTAAGGCACTAACAAGTGTGTTGTATAAGAGAAATGGCTAAAGACTTAAGAATGATAATCTACGACTTGGTTGCTCAGATTCTCCATTCATAAAATTTCTTGTAATGTGTCTCTGTAAAAGTATAATGCATACGTATAAAATATAGTTATAGCTTAAGTGGATGTATGTGTCCACTATGTGTAGTATAGGCCCTATTTACTGCAATGTCGTATTAATTGATGTGTGTATAGATTATCTGTGTGTGTGGGTTGGTAAATACTAAAAAAATTGTGAGATACATTTTAAAGGTGTTGTGTACCTATAGTATATATGATCAGATGAATGAAAGCCGAAATCAACAATCTAAACACCTGTGTGTGTAAGTTGTCTTTACTTCTTTAGGAAGTATGTGAGATTGGAATACAGACAGTTTTTGTAGACCTATCTAACTGTAGTGGCTAAGGTATATTGTTTTTTATCATTTTAATTTTCGTCACATTACAGAACAGTGAAAGAATGATAATATTATAGGTATCGATGTGAAGAAAAAACAAACCTCTCGTTATGTATATCTAGGCATTGCCTTGTTAAATAGCGAAACAGGATCACTTACTTACTATGCAAAATAATATAGGGTTAGTATCAATGCTGCTTTCACAAGAAATGCACAGCTGAAAATCTGAAGGTAGGTTTTTGATGTTGAGCATGTGAGTGTTAGTTAGGGATTTTGTTAGTTTCTAAGCAAGATTTTGTTGAGTTATATAGTGAAGGGCACCGTGACCGTATCCTGACTTACAAGATCCGATTTCTCAATGATAATGATGTGAACTTTGCATAGGAAATTTTTGCATATTATTCAGCCAAAGGCGTTTTCGATTTCAATTTCATACAAAACAATGCTATAGTTTTCCCTGACTTGAGCCATAGTTGTTCTGAATTCTGAATCGTGTTCTGCAAATACTGTTGAACAAAAAAGAGTAAGTTTCTATGTGGTGATTGTTCATTTGTTGTTATTATTGTTATTAGGAAGTAGGTATCCCCTATCCGCAGATATTACATGTTCATAAAACACAAATAAATAAATACTGGGACGAGGTATTATTTAACTTTGTTTGATCATGACTGACATGAGATTTTTCATGGGTTTCAAAGGTCAACGTTTGTTTATTAGACACTATACTTACACTTAAATACAATGTTACTTATAATACTTAGTTGTAAACTCTATACCCAAGTCAAGTCATTATCCATATCTATCTGGAAGAGTAACAAA
>JAQFYB010006673.1:0-11852 GCA_034694085.1 Pogonognathellus longicornis
GAGGACAAGATGGTACAAGTGACAACAAGAGGGTACAAGTGACGACAAGAGGGTACAATGGATGACAAGAGGGTACACGTGACGGCAAGAATGTACAATGGAAGACTTGAGGGGGACATGTGACGACAAGAGGATACCATTGAAGACAACTGGGTGCAATTCATGACAAGAGGGTACAATTTACGACAAAAGGCTACAATTGATGACAATAGGGTACAATTTACGACAAAAGGCTACAATTGATGACAATAGGGTACACGTGACGACAAAAGGGTACAATGGAAGACAAGAGGGTACACGTGACGACAAGAGGGTACAATGGTGGACAAGAGGGTACACGTGACGACAAGAGGGTACACGTGACGACAAGAGGGTACACGTGACGACAAGAGGGTACACGTGACGACAAGAGGGTACAATGGAAGACAAAAGGGTACAATGGATAACATGAGGGTACATGTGACGAAAAGAGGATACAATTGATGACAACTGGGTGCAATTGATGACAAAAGAGTGCCATTGATGACAATAGGGTACAATTAATGACAATAGGGTATAATTGATGAGAAGAGGGTGCAATTGAAGACAAGAGGGTACAATTGAGATAAAAGGGGTACACGTGACGACAAAAGGGTACAATGGTGGACAAGAGGGTACAATGGTGGACAAGAGGGTACACGTGACGACAAAAGGGTACAATGGAAGACATAAGAGTACATGTGACGAAAAGAGGATACCATTGAAGACAACTGGGTGCAATTGATGACAAAAGAGTACCATTGATGACAATAGGGTACAATTAATGACAATAATAATCGATGAGAAGAGGGTGCAATTGAAGACAAGAGGGTACACGTGACGACAAGAGGGTACAATGGAAGACAAAAGGGTACAATGGATAACATGAGGGTACATGTGACGAAAAGAGGATACAATTGATGACAACTGGGTGCAATTGATGACAAAAGAGTGCCATTGATGACAATAGGGTACAATTAATGACAATAGGGTATAATTGATGAGAAGAGGGTGCAATTGAAGACAAGAGGGTACACGTGACGACAAGGGGGTACAATGGAAGACAAAAGGGTACAATGGATAACATGAGGGTACATGTGACGAAAAGAGGATACAATTGATGACAACTGGGTGCAATTGATGACAGAGGTTACAACTGATGACAAGAGGGTACAATTGAATACAAGGGGTACACGTGACGACACGAGGGTACAATGGATGAAAAGAGGGTACAATGGATGACAAGAGGGTACACGTGACGACAAGAGGGTACACGTGACGACAAAAGGGTACAATTGATGAGAGCGATAAGCGTCTATGATAACAATAAGCGCCTATGAGAACGATAAGCGCCTACGAGAACGATAAGCGCCTATGAGAACGATAAGCGCCTATGAGAACGATAAGCGCCTACGAGAACGATATGCTTACCTTCGAGAGAGAAAACAATTGTTTCATTTTATTTGCTAAGTGCCGATTCGGTACATAGCGCAGTTAATAAAGGTCGTCTTAGCCGAATAGCCTATATTAGGGTTTTAACCCCATGTACGCTGATTCACCGACCGGAAGTTAGTAATTAAATGCCCGCGGAGCGGGCATGTATTACTAGTAAATGAATAATAATAAATGTTAGAGACCAAAAACTAAAATACCGCCAAATCTGGCTGTATTTTTTAGATTCCTGTGTAAATGAGTAGATGCTACAGCCAGATCTGGCGGTACGACAGCCAGATCTGGCGGTACGACAGCCAGATAAAGCAGCAAGTTGGGAGTTGTATTTTGTATATTATAAACAAGACAAAAACATTAAGTTGTGTGATCCCTCCCTACCTAATCTACAACACACTCACATTATATCAATCCAATTTTGTCAAAGCATATTCTACGACACGTACAAAACAATGCAATGTACCAATAATGAATTAAAACATGTTATACGACACCACAAAAGTAGTGTTTTGACACAGCGCACAGGGACCACAGTAGAAGTTCAGCTTAGGTTAAACCCTTACAATTTGAAAGTACTTATGTATAATAATTGTAGATATGCATAATTAAATAATTATGCGGCACAAAATCTGAGCGGTCATTGGTTGGCGTGCTTTAGCACGCCAATCCACCGCTCAGATTTTGTGCCGTATAATTATAATTATACGAGTGGACGACTGCCGCACAATCTAAACTTTCAGCTGTAATTATATCTGAGAAGTTAGATTGTGCGGCGGAGGGAGTGAAGTATAATTAATACTATTTCCATTTCCCAGAACAGTTTATGAGTTCTGCTGTCTGATATATGCAGTATTAGGTTGAATGTTATGTTATGTATGTTATAATGGTACCTGACAAAGCAGCATGTATGTACGATTATATCTGTGGGGTTAAACTATCCAAAAAATTTATCGAGTTGACAAAAAATAGTTTTTATGAATAGACCTATATAGAGAGTTATACGTTATATTATAATAAAATGGGGATATGCTTCGAGTTTCCTAATATTATAAATTGTAACTTTTATAATATTATTATGGTTATAGTTAGAGAATGCCCTAATGAAATGTCTGATTCCCAGAAAGGCAAATTCTTTACCATATAGTATGAATCTAGAATCTTATATGACATCCGGTGTGATTATAGAATTGGATTATGGGATGATATAATAGAAAACATTGCTCTTCAGTATTATGTTACTTTCCATGAATTGATGTTTGCGCAGTGTGAGCAACGTTTTGTTTCATTAGACAGATTTTGGCAATCGAATCCTACTGTTGCAAAAAACTCTTTGTGTCTTTTCAACCTGGACAATAGAGAACAAAAGAGGATGATGTGATGTGTTTGCATTGCAACTACCTGTAATCCTAACCTCTAAACAGAATGCTAGGTAATTTAGAGTCATTTCGTGAGTAGCGATAGAGATTTCATGACTGTCAGTTCAGGAGCTTGCAGTTTGGTAGTACACTCTGCAATAATTTAGTGAATTTAAGTGAACTTTTTCATTTTCAACGTGGAACTTAATTAACTTAATTTTTCAAAATGTCCACTACTGCAATGTATAGCAGAAAAATAACATATTTTAGTGCTTCTTTTATTGTATTAACACTTTCTTACATGAAAGTAGTAGATGGACATACAATGGGTCTGGGATCATGCCCAAAAGTGGAACCTATGAAGGATTTCAGCATGGAGAAAGTACGATAAGTATATCTAAATATAATTTTAAATTTATTCGGTACTTTTACAAAATTTCTAACAGATGTATCTAACTTTTTATCAATGGATTCATTTTACTGTTCTGTAGTCTTTATCAGTGGGGCATGTACCGTCATTTTTTATTTTAACCGAAATATTTTAAAAAAAAAGTCATTACTTATCAGATTCTAAATATTTTTGTTAGTTGACTACATTTTGTAGCATTAAATCGCATTAAATAATGCTATTTAAAATTGTTTTTGCTTTATCTTGACGTGCTCCTTATGTGAAGTATTTGATAAATGATAAAATAGCCCAAGTTTTGTTAAGCCGTGCATTAAGCAAAACGAATCTCGACCTTAATGGATGTATAATTTTCAATGAACATTTTTCGTTAGTTCATGGGCGAATGGTTTGTCATCCAAAAGTTCGTCACATCCAGCTCATGTATGAAATACAACTTCACCAAAGGCGCTGATGGGAAGATGAGACTTGTGCAGACCAGACAGGTACTGTACTGTAATCGTATAATGCATATAAAATATAAATAAATAAAATATTTTTACTTATGTTGTTCACTGCACATTGTGCACTGCACATTCACATTGCACAATACTACCATCCTTTAAACTTCTGTTGTTTTAAATTACCCATAATTACATGTTATTTACCAACCAGAAATGTGAGTTTTCTAGTGCATGTTTATAGTGTTTGTAAGATTCCCACAGAGTTGTGTTTTCATAGTAAAAAATGTATTTATTTTAGCATTTTGTTCTGGATACTGTGGGCGTTGACCACATTTACACCTATACTGGAGTTCTCACCGTGCCCGAGATGGACAGACCTTCACGAATGCGTGTTAAATTCCCTTTAAGTGAGTAAATTCACCAGCAATGCATGGAATACTTGAGATCCAATATTTACATACTAATACATATACCTATACTGACATTTAAAAAATTTGTCACTGAAATATAATTTGCCGAAACATTAATGTTGTATATAGACGTTGCTGGTGAAGCAGATTTCATTGTTTACGCTACCGACTATGAAACCTTTGCAGGTATTTATACATGCCAAAAAATTTTGTTTGGACATACACGTTCTGCTACTATTTTATCACGTAAACCCACACTGGATTCTGCAGTAGTACATGATGTAAGTGACATTTTTTGACCTTCAATATTCTAACTCGAAAAAACACTTTGAAAAAATACAGGAAATGATTAAATGTTTTTATACTAGCTTCGCCAACAACTGCTACACGAAGGTGTCGATCCAGAGGATTTTAGTGTTGTGGATCAAGTCAATTGTATCAAACAAGCAGATGCAAGCTTCAATGTAAAAATTGATGACAAAACATTCGGAGCTGACAATGTAGCTGCTGGAGTAGCTAAGGTGTAACATTTAAAAATAACCAGTTTTATTATTGCTTTGAAACACTGACGATGTTACATTATCGTCCGACCGGCAGGTCGCATATTTTACCTTGGGTTAGATAATCTTTAAGACTAACAATTTATTGTCTTAACTATCTGCGGAGGTCCGAGGAGTTGTTGGGTCCGGATTGGAAAAGGCGGGTGCTTACGTGGGTTCTGGCGTTTCTAAAGCTTCAGATGTAGCTGTCGAAATGTGGGCAAAAACCAATAGCGATAAAAAAGAAAATTTAGAAGAATTACTAAACAAATCAGATTCAAAGGACAATGCTGCTGAATTCAATTTATAAACAAATACTAAGAACGTCTGCAGATTTAAACTACAGTTTACTAACATCTGAAAATCTTTCTAATGAATAAATAATTACATATCAAGTACTTCTTTATATTTTTTAGCATGAGGGTTGTTTGCTTTCATGATTACTGTTATTATCCAGTAAGATAACTGTAGCGTATTAGGAAATTCATTGTTGAAAAATATACTCATAGGTGTACTTTGTACAGCTATTTCATTACGGTTTTTTCGAACTAAACCTTTTTCCTAACCCACGACATGGGTGAAAGATCAGAGCATATCAAGAGTAAAATGTTTTTTATTTCACGACTTCACAAACAGTATTTTATTTGCATATTTCATTAAACTATAGACCTGATACCTACTTACTATTATTATAGCACATAAGTAAACAGTACACCGACATTGGTTCATTCGCCATAAAAATTCAACGGCCGCAACTGTAATAGGAAATATATATTATATGATTTACCAACAATAATAGATTCATTTTTATCTCATTGATTACGTAACAGCAATGTTATATAATATCTATCATGTTATGTGGTTGTAGTTTATAAAATAACGACAATGTCAGATATAACGAATATAGTATACATATACAGTACAGTAGAATTTTTATAGCAACGATTTTGATGGTAAAAATTCTACATTTAGGTAAAACACAATGCTCCATTCACACGCACCTACAAGACAAATTCATTAAACTCTAACAATTACTTTTATATTTACATATTACATGTTACATGTATTTATTGGCTGTAGTCATAATAATGTCTGATTATGAATTTATATTCAAAATTTGAGTTCGCTTCAAATTGCTTAAGGCATGACGCAGATTTTCAAAACCTGCAGAGTCAGATTGCTTTTCAGATACTTCCGATTGCTGTTAAAATATAAATAAAAATTATTGTTTAAAATATTAGCATTAAGATGATGAATTATTTACTAATATTTTTGAAATTCATCATGAAACCTTTTTAGAAAGAGTTCTGTCACTTGTTGGTCTCAATTTAATTCCTTTCTTGAGCTGAGAAATCACATCGTCTATTGGAGGAGTTGGAACGAGTGATTTGGGGCCCTCCAAGCCATTTGGAGGAGTTGACGACGCAGATGCTGCATCAGAATTCGAACCACTTGTGCTAACTCTTCTGAGGTTCCTCATTGTACTACCAAGGGAAGAATTGAGAGATGTCGAAGAAGGCATTGGTGGAGGCGGAGGGCCTGTGACGAAATTGGGCATTGGAGGTGGTGGCGGAGGTGGTGGAAGACTGCAAGTTCCAGGTATTGACTGTTCTTCCAATTTTCTTTCAGCTTCCAACGCTCTTTGACGAAGCTTTTCAATTTCTTCTTCAAAAGATTTAACTTTCTCCCTAGTTTGCATCGTACAAGATTCTTCTTGATATTCTCTTTCTTGTAATTGATTCTAAACAAATTCATAACATCCATTTTACTACACAAATTCACTCTGCACACATTCACTCGGTTTTTATTATTCATATGTCGCATCAATTTTATTTACAAACCCTTAATTCCATGATTTGAGCTTCAGAACAATTTTTTTGTTCCTCTAATGCAGTTTGTAGATCTCCAATTTGATTTAAAGCATCTAGTAACCGATTATCCATTGCGTCCGAGAGGAAAACCATACTTTGTCTTTGGAGAATATTCTTTTCATTAAGCAACTTAATATAGGAAACAAGTACAGAATTAATATCATTAAAGTAAATTCAATGCAATTGTATTGCAACCATTTTCCAATCACACAAAAGCAAAAAATAAATCTTTATCTCTATTTATGCAGTTCCCTTGTAATTAGTAAAAAAAGGTGTAGGTACAAAGCAGGTTGTGTAGGCACATTACATGCCATGTTACATAGCGATCCTGCACTTCTAATACAAATCTAGAAAAAACTACATGTCTTTGCATGTCAATGTAAATGCTTTGTATGCTAATGAAGATGGTCACAGGCGGGAAGGCGTTTGTTGATGGCGATGCAATTTAATGCATCACCAACGAATAATAGCAGAATAGCACACAGTAATGATACAGATAATCGGATAGGAAAAGGAATAGGTACCACAGGTACAAGTAACTGCATAAATTCCATGTAGGGAAGGAGAGTATAAAAATGTGAAAGGAGAGTTAAGTAAGTAAAGATATTCAATCGTGAACACCTTTTTGAGCTCTGTTTCTGCAACTAGTAGTTTCTCCTCGTCATCATTGTATTTACGTTTGAGAGACTCGAATTCGACAATGGTATCATCCAATGTTCTTTGCAAACGTCGATTTTCCTCATCTAGTTTGCTTAGCTGCGCCGTAAGTCGTGAGTTCTCAGACTTGGATGACTGAACCATTTCAATAACTGACTCTTGCGTTTCGAATTCTGCCAGCTTGATGGTTTCGAGTTGACTGTCAAGGTCTATAATTCGGGCTTCCAACCCTACAAAAAGAGAGTAACGTCCCATTTGAGATAGTGTCAATTAAAATCCTTTTCACACACACTGTGTAACACATTTACAAATTATTAAAAGCTTCTTCATCTTCCTATTCTTCGTAGTCCATTTTGCAAATTGCAAGCCTCATGCTTAGTCAATTACCGTGGGTTGTGCCAAGTACATAAACGACTATTTTTATTACCAGCGCCAGCAAAAAACTATTATTGCTATTTTGATAGGTAAAATAAAATCAATTGTAATGAGTTGCATATATTTATAAGAATTACCTTGAACTCTACCTCTCAGATACACAATTTCTTTGTCATTGTCTGGGCTGTCAACCTCGGATGCTTCTTGAATGACACTATCAGTAAAGGAGGTTGGATCGCTAATCTGCTGCATCATTAGTGCACTCGCTCTCTTCAGTCGACGATTTTCTTTATTGTACTGTGGGAAATACACAGAAATCATCAATTCATCACTTATTTTCAACCCATCTCATTAAGCTATCTCCTAAGTGCATGATCATTTCAATTTTCAATTACTTAATGTTTGCTTAAGTTACTTTGCTCAACAAAACTCAATATGGTCGGCTAAGTAAATTCTTCAAACTGAAGACTTTAACCGTATACATATAATTTATATACATATTAATAAGTGTGTACATTACTGACACACACAACACATCTTACTTAATGTTAGGTTGAACTGGAGTGTATTTGTAAATGCTAATTAAGTATGCATAAGAATATACGAAGGGAAATGATTGAAGAGACGATCAAATAAATAAGAAGCAGTGATAAATGCGCACTTAAGCCTATTCATACTACACACACAAAAGTATCTTTTGTCTTAAATGGATGTTAAGAAACTGACGGATAAAATATTATCTTACTTGATCGACACGATTTAAAGCTTCGGATTTTGCATTGTTCTCGACTTCATACTTCTTTTTGAGTTTGTAATATTCGTCATACGCTGCCTCGGAAGCTGTAAGCAATAAGTATAACAAATCCCTTTTAGACTATTATTCTATGAGCCATAGGTATAGACATTGCGATTTATAGAAAAATCTTTTTAGCACAATACAAGATGTGCAATAATCTCAATCGAATTTGGAATTTACCTTTTCTAAGAGAATCCAATTGAGTCGTTGCACTTTCAAACTTGTGTAGAAGGCTTTCGTGTTCTGAGTACAAACATTGAAATCTCCTTCGTAGTTCTTCATAATCTCTGGTAGCTAATCAAGAAAAATTCACTTTTAGCCAAATAATAAAACACGAAAATCATATCGTGCTAGTTGAATCAAATAAAATGTAATGATTTTATGCTTATTAAAAGGAAAAATGGGAAAACTTTCTTTCCCGTCGGCCGTCTTCAGAATGGGATTAGAGTAGCTAGTAGTAGGTTAACATCGATCATATCTCATTTCTTATATATTTTCAGCATTTATTCACCTCAAGTAAAGGTAGGCGTTGGGTCGTACATAAAACTTTTCATTTAAATAAAATCAGTTCAATTGAAAACCAATCTAGGCCACTTACACGAACAAATAACAGCTAAACCATCTATGCATATGGGTGCACATATAATAATCTTATTCTTGTTATACATAATATAATCATACATACTACTTCATACTACTACGTGATGTGCATATTGTGGTATATTCATATTGTATACACATAGTACTAAGGACTGTGCATTGTGCATATTATTGCTTACCACACGTAAGTACATTTGTCAAATGTGTATTTACATATTCATATTACACTTATGCATATTGTACTGTATTTACTTCTATAGATAGGTAGTACTCTACATTTTGCCTGTATTACTAATCTTATAACGTTCTTTTTTATACACGTACATACTTTTTCTTCCCACATATAAATTCATACGTGGTTTACTATTATTAATATCATATTATTATTACTTTATTACTATACTTGGAAAACCCTCGTATAGAAATGTAGAATGAGCCTTTTACATTGAATTTCTCATTTGCATGCGTTCTTTCAATAAATACACATCACGTAGAAAAGTATTTTTTTCAATATGTCTCTATAGCAAAAGAAGACAGCTAGCTAAATGTGTGGAAGCACTCTCCCACTTCTATTCTGTGTAGTATTTGTATGGGAGAGAAAAGAATACCTTTACTTTTAAGTTCCTTCAGAGAGTAGAGTACAGCATGTAAATTACTTTAGGATTTAACATGTAGTATAGTAGCTCAGCATAGCTTAACATGCTCGATGGCATTTGATTTGCTTGTGAATGAATAAATGTACGTCTAAAAATAGAATAACAATAATGCTATGCATGTATATTTTACAGCAGCATCATTGTTAGCAAGGTGCTGACAGCCACAGCGCAGCGGCTACTTGATCTGACCAAACCGAAATAAATAATGAATACTTGAGCTGTGTGCTACACCAAAATTATGCTTTATTCGTTTCCTGTTGAAATGAAGCTACTAAAGAACGTGTATCATGATTCCTATTCTGTTATATACAATACGTGTGTTTATATTTGCAAAGGTGAAAATGAGAAACATGGTTGGAGAGCTTTGTCCGTAAATGTGATTACGATACATGTAACCAACGTTAATTAAATATCTTTAGCCACAGTTTGTAATTTTGTAAATGAACTTACACACGCTCTACATCAAGTACTGTTATATAAAATTCTATGTTAATTCATCAAAACGTATATACATAAGTAGGTATTTATTTACGTGTAAAAGTGTGTTTTTTTGCGACTTTGCGAATTCGTTAAAAGTCAATGTCTGTAAAATGTGTCATGTACGTATAGAAGTGGGGAAATCATCTTTGAATATTTTAGGTCCATTATAAATAGGATTTTCAGACGGACAGAGTGAAGGAAATGATAATGTAACTATGCAAGTGTGAAAAATACCTTTTTGTGCAAGTGTCACCACATGATTTCTTTTCTTCTCACTCTCCTCGTACTTTTCTTTCCATCCAATAGATCCGTAGAATCTGCCAGTACTTGTGCTACTACCAAAACCAACGTTGGTTGTCGTAGGAGTTGCTGGGGATAAAGAGGATTTCTGAAGAGTACTATTACTACGATTCGCATTATGAATAATATTCGGACTTGTATGCGTTCGCTGAACTTTGTATTGTATTGATGGAGTCGTTGTGGACGATGTTGAGTTATTTGTGACTGACATTCCTCCAACTCTGATGGAATTGGAATTCGGGGCTCTCAAAGTAACACTGTTGTTTTGAGTAAGCTTTGGAATTGCAGAAAAACTGGGATTTTTTGTCGGAGTTCTTGGTTTAGCCCGTGGAGGATTTGTCGTTGTAGTGGAAGTAATTACATTTGCAGTGGGTGATGTTAAAACTGAAGTCGGTGATGTGCCATTACTGTTTGAATTGGAAGTACTTATGTTTGTAGACAAATTAATTGTCATGCTTGCCTTTTTCGCTTGTAGCGTAGTTGGATTGGGCTGAACATAATTTTTGTTTGGAGAAGGACTTCTGAGATGGCTATTCATTTTTCCAAAAGCACTTCTGCCTTTATGCAGCTTATTGTTGTTATTGGTGTTCGTGAGAAAAGTATTGTTGGAAATGCTGCTGAACTGGAAACCATTCAACTCGTCGGAGTGATTGATAGAATCCAAATGATTGTTGTTATTATTATTATTTGCGTTGCTCAAGGAAAGACTGGGACTGGAATTATTTGTAGAATATGGTGACGCGGATGTAGTTGAAGAAATAGAATGAACACTATTGCCAAAACCGTTGTGGTTGTTGTGGCTTTTACTTTGATGATTAGTTACAGACGATTTCGAACTCAAGTCTGCTCGACTCTGAGTCTGGAACTGTAGTATGCGATTTTTGACACTGGTGCTACTCATGTTGGTGATTCTCTTGATTTGCTATTATTTGCTTGATAAGAATTGATAATTGTTTCGTTGAATGAGTAATGACGTAATTAGATACCTACCTAGCTATAAACTGTTTATTACACTAAGGTTTCCTGTTACTCCGACTTATTGGAATCGTGTATGACAAATAACTAAGTTCTGCTACTCAATCATACTATCTAACTATACTGTATAATATAAACCTGAATACATTTACAGTCAGTATGTTGGTATGTGTAGTATCGGCATATTATGTATGTAGTGTAGTACCGGCCTACTACTTGTGGATTATTTGCATAATATTATGCATTTGTGATAGTATATAATACAGAATCAAATGTATGAATGTGTGTATAGAATAATAATGTTTTATCACTCGAACGATACTATTTGATAACGAAGCAATGTAAAGTGTTCTTTCGCTTTTACATGTATAAATATTATTAGTGTTTTGGAAACAAACTCTATCCTGAGTGTTTGCTTGAGTTAAGTTTAATTCATGCAAATGCAGACTATAGTCCATTTTTTTTTAAATGTCCCTTCATTTTCCGTTTTCAATGTTAAAAATTCTGCATAGATGTTTATTG
>JAQFYB010006674.1:0-11851 GCA_034694085.1 Pogonognathellus longicornis
GGGGTCTTCGGCCATCGGGTGGAGGGTCTTCGGATATCTGGAAGTCGGGTCCCGACGTTGGCTCCGGGGGATGAGCCTCTTTTAGTTAAGCTTTGTTTCACTTTGTTTATTGTTTGTTTGTTTGTTTGTCTTTAAAGTCCTTGCTGCATCAGTAATTAGCTATACTGGTCTCCCTGCAGGTAGACTCCCCATACTAACACCCACTCTTCACTCTAGACGCTCAACACTTCACTCTAGACGCTCAACACTTCACTCTAGAAGATATCTTAATGAACAACTTTAACTAAAAATAATTTTTAACCAAAGTATGATTGTTGGAAGTAACAGACATTTATCAGCTCAACACACTCACAAGAAATGTGTTCAAAGAATCATTTTATTAAATAGCATGAGTTACTTGACTAGGCATTTAATGCAAAACACTATATGCAAACTAAGTTATTTAGTGCAAGTATATATTTACTGTGTCATCAAATGGCAAACATACACAATATAAATGATTGCTGCTTGTCAATAATTTCCGGTCGTTGAATCAGTCTCATGATCTTGTCTCAGGTCATTGCTATTTTATATTTTTATGACATAGATTAGAGAGGACAACATTTTTACAATAATGCGGAATTACAGTGACCATATCTCACTGGGCAAAATCCGGGACATTTTTGAAAATCCATTGACATGTTTTCAAAACCCTTCATTTCAACAAGCAAAATTCGGGACTGTAAATAGGCAGTGTTACCTACCTGAATTTTAAACATTTAGTCTAAATCAACCTAAAGTGTAACAATTTCGAGCGTAGCGCGAAACATTTAGCAATTTTGTGCATTTTTATTGAAAAATAATCTGTCATACTTTGCCCCCGCCATGCTATTTCGGATAATCCCAATGAGAAAATTGCGGCGAAACTTCTACCAATATCAATCCAGCCTTTTGTACTATTCTTAGTCATTGGCAATTCAATGTGTTGCATTTCAATCACTCGTCCATCTGAATCCTTATAAATTTTGTGTTCCTCTTCTTCAGTCCATTTTGCATGTATGTCTTGGTCGAATTTACCGGAACTGGAACGGGAACTAGAGCTTGATGATGCTGAACCCATGGATGAAAATCTATATACATCATTATTAGTTATACATTCGTATGCTAAATTACATTTACATACCTAGCTTTAAATTTTTGAAACTTACACTTCTTGTCAATGTGAAGCGAGATGCATAAACTAATTAATTATTCATTCCAATGCATAGTTAATTAGTTTATGAGTGAGTTACACGCACTCACTAGTGGGAATAATTAAAAAATATTCCGAGATCATAAGAATTCTTGCTGCTCACTTTCCTGCCCTGGAAAAGAAGAAAAAGAAGGAGAAAAATATGAAGAAAAATTAAACCAAAGTAAAATGGATATTATTAAATCCTGTATACGACCTTGATTACATTGGGACAATCGCCTTCTACAAACGACCTTGATTACAATGGGACAATTGACCCCCCCCCCCCTCACTTAATAAAGGGCTTATTATTTGTGTTTTGGTCAATCAACTTTGGTAAGTCACAGTGCCCCAAGTCTTGTATATGCTCCAGAACGTTATGTCTACTTTCTATTGTCTGAATTTCAAAAATATTATAAGTTGGTTTTAATATTTTTGCAGAATGTTGGAGAATTGGAGGGTGCCTGAGGGCAAAAATCCTGTATAAAATTTGGTGGGTTTATAATTCAATGTACACAAAAATGAAATAAAATTACACCAATGCACAGACAGCAGGAGTCCTTATTTTGCGTCGAAACTATTTTTTTTTGCACTTTAAATCTATAGCTACAGTTTTATTTTTATTTTTGCTTTAAAATTGTCTGATACTTTAATAAATACAAATAAAAATACATTTTTAGGTCATACAAAAATCATGCTGATGATAAGTAGTAGGTGTAGCGAGTTGTAGACGCTATTCCATAAACCACGGTACGGAATGTGGGCAGTGCAACTCTTTCAAACCGATTATCAATAAATATGCCGCAAAAAATTAGCAATTAATCAATTAGTGATTATTGCATTTTTAATTATTTTGTTACGATTTCGCTACCAAAAATTACACTAAAATAAATTCTATTGCAACTTTTGGCACGAGTTTTCAAAATAGCACGATAGGGTTTAATTTGTTCACTTTTGTTCACACCCGTAAGTCAATTTTGAGAATTTTGATGCAATAATTGTGATACAGAGAAAATGTGAATGAACTACCAATCAAACAGACAGACTGTAAGTTGACACCCGTAAACCATCTCCTAGACCGAAGAAAATATATATGTGGGACTAGTACTTACTTTATATTCACCAACCCTAATACAGACTAAGCGTTAGCGAATTTACATTAGAGTACTATGTGCGCGCCATTCAGACCATGCCTACTACTTCGCTAAATTTCGATAACTTGAAAAATTAATTGCAACCAAATCGGCGAATATCGCTATTTCGCTCTGTTAGGGATTAAAGATTGAAGTCAGACGTTTATATAAAAATAAAAAGAAACGGTGCCAAATGGTCCAAAAAGTTGTAGGTCAATGTAAACAATTACATGTAAATTAGTTCACAAATAAAATGAATGCCTTTTTGCAAATAATTATTGGATGTTAGTATACATTTATCGTTTAATGTTAATTTGAAGTACTAGTCAATCATAGTATCCAGTGTAAATGTGTAAACAACTATGTGAATAAATTCAGCATCAATAATCTAGCCTGTTTTGAAACATCCATACCCAGAACTTGATGTCGTGAAGAGAAAAATCACAGCATCTCACAATTGAATTGAGTGTAATAAAACTATTAATTTATTTGTAAACTCAGCACTCTCAGCAACCGACAACTCGAATTAGATAGTATAGTGTATTTTCTCTATTTATTTACCCCGTTATTATTTTACGAAACTCGTTTATTGTCCATAATTTATTTTATATGCAAACCTTTCATCCATCTATATATGTTGTATGTACCTACTGTAATCCGATCCGAAACATTTTTTGTATCCGTAATTTGCAATCGTTTAGTAAATATTTTATCGAAATGGATGTAATTTTGCAAGTACAGGACAATTTTAAATGTACGTGTATGGAATTAAATATATAGTTGTATAACTTAAATAATCAAATGAGATGTTTGCATATATGGCAAAGTTGATTTTTGTTTAGTGCCTAGCAGGGATGGAAAATTCCCTGCAACACTACAACCTGGTTGCAAGGGGAAATGGAAAAATTTGCCCCGCCCCCGCAGGGGGAGGAGCAAATTTTTGAGGAAATTAGATTTTTTTGGGGAAATGAGGTAATAGGGAAATCGGATTTTTTTGGGGGAAATGAGGTAATAGGGAAATCGGAGTTTTTTTGGGGAAATGAGGTAATGCGGAAATTGGAAATTTTTGAGGAAATGAAATGAGACATCCCAGTGCCTCGGCCACATCCCTGTTAGGACGGATTAGATTTTAATTAAATGTAAATCTGACTTTTATTTGAGGTATAAAATATTGTATTAGTGCATAATTTGGGCTGCATAATAACATTATTAATAACAGTTGAGTAATTACACACTGCTGTATTTGCCAGTAATGTCAATGCCAGAGAAAAGAATTTACTCGTTCAGCAAAGTAATGTGCTTTATTAGATCAAAATTTATCATATAAAATTGTAATGAAAATGGTGAGTATAATACAAATACGCAGCAGATTAAATATTTTATTAACCTTCATGCAATGAGAGTAAATTCGTTTTTATATTTCAAAAATACTCTTAGCGTTATTCTACATCAAGTTGCAAGTGTCATGTAGCATACAAACCAATGAGAAATAGTGGATACCTGAATGTATATATAATAATAATAATAATAAACATTATGGAAATTGCAAAATAAATTCATTGAGAATTGCTGCTCATTGTAATTTAAATTTTTAGTATATCTGTAACCAATAAATAATAATTATATTGAACTGCTGAAAAAATAATATTTATAATTCCATTTTATTGTAATTCATAAAATCCCCCCCCCCTTCTTCAGTCCGGAAAAAAATTGGGGAATGCATGTTCGGGGGAGGATGAAAAATTTCTTGCAACCTTGCAACCAGGTTGCATGGGGATATGGAAAATTTTGCCCCGCCCCCGCAGGGGGCGGGGCAAATTTTTGGGGAAATGAGAAAAATTTTGCCCCGCCCCCGCAGGAGGCGAGGCAAATTTTGGGGAAATGGAAATGCGTTGCAAGGGAAATTTTGAGAATTTCATCCCTGGTGTCTAGCTCAAATCAACCTGTTCTTCCAAATAAAACACTCGAAACTTATGAATTGTAGATGTTATTGAAATGCTGCTTTTATTATGTATAGTATCAACATATATAGTAACAATTTGACTTATACTGTATCGACCAATTTTTACAAGGTAAAATTATTAATAGCAAAATGTAAGTATAATACATAGATTGCACTTGAAAGATTAGTGTCTAGGTACTAAATATTGATTGAATGACAAAGTGACATCGTTTGTAAAAAAAATGTAATATGCTTTGTTGATTTTATTTAAATACTTACTATTCTTTTATTACTATTCTACTTCTTGTATGTTTACCACACATTATTTGATTTTCTCTTTCAAGAGTTGGTTAGGTGTTTTTGTGGATGTTTTGGGAAAGCTTGTGGCCTTGTGGGTTATTCAAAATGTCGGCCACAAAAACATTAATAAATCCAATAGCTTTCAGTTAGAAACTTTTTTGAAAAAGTAATCATAGATTCTTATGCAGTTGATTTTTCTCTACAATAATGTACTTTCAAATTTAAAAAATATTAGCCTTGGGCTTTTCAAAACTTCAAATGCCTTAGGCTTACATATTTTACATTTTTTGTTTTGTCGGTTTTGCACCGCAATAACTTTTTACTCATTATAATACTTTATAATCTCAGGGAAGTCAACTTTTGGTTCAAAAATAGGCGTGTTTTCTTGTCATGGTTTTACAAATTCATATTTTTGACCATTTGTTTGATAGCACGATTAGATTACAAGTATTGTATAATAAGTATAATAAGTTGTAAAATAACTGTGAGTATAGTACCCACACTGAATTACATTACTCAGTAGTAATTTCTAGTAATATGTATATACATACAAAAAAGACGTATTTGTTTCGTAATAATGTAACGTCTTGCACTTTACTCTTAATATTGAAATCACTATCACCCTGGAAGGATTTCACTAAAGCATGTACAAAACATACCATCGAACAAAGATTACGCAATGGTAGTTTTATTTTAACAACATGTTAACAGCTTTAGTAATTGAACTTGACGTACCTCTGTAGTTACCTATTTATATACAATATTTATAATATGATGTTGTAGCAGGCGCGTAGCCAAGGGCGGTGCACGCGTACCCCCCAAAATTCAATGAATAACTAAAATAGTAGGTAATTGTGATTAAAAAAGCTCTTAAAGCAAAAAAAATCGTGATACGCGCGAATTTGATGCATTTTAAGTTGTTTTGGACGCAATTGACTCCATTCTACGACCATTAATATGGATTCATATTCAAAATTTGCACTACCAGAAATCAATTTTCTAAACAACACTGCTGTGCACCCCAGCTTATATTCCTGGCTACGCGCCTGTGTTGTAGTAAACTCAATATATTTATACTATAAAATATACACAATACACGATGTTGACACTTTTGTCTATAGTAGATTGTAGAATGGACTTGGTTTATTTTTTGTTAAACATTAAATCAACTCAGCACAATCATTATACTATTGTATTAATTCACCCAATGCAATGAGTTCATTAAATAATTGACTTATTCAGATATCTTCTGCAAAAATTATTGACTCCAACAGTTGTATTACTTATTAGTTATTAAGTAGTGTCAACTACTTTCTAATAATACTGATCACGTCTGTCTGTCTGTCTGTCCGTCTGTTGTGCAGATTCTCTAACATTAGTATTATGGTACCTAGTACAGTAGTATGGTATCTAGAACTATAGTATATGGTAGTATAGTGTCTAGTAGCACTGGCGTAACCGGGAGGGGGTCAAGAGGGCACATGCCCCCTTCGAAAGAATAGTAATAAAATCAACAAAACGGACAGTATAGTATCTAGTGCTATATATAGTATATGGTAGTATAGTATTTAGTAAAACTGGCGTAACCAGGGGGGGTCAAGTGGGCACATGCCACCCTTCGAAAGAATAGTCATAAAATCAACAAAACCGAAAGTATAGTATCTAGTGCTATAGCATATGGTAGTATAGTCTCTAGTGAAACTGGCGTAACCAGGGGGGGGGGGTCAGGGGGGCACATACCACCATTCGAAAGAATAATCAAAAAATTAACAAAACATGGTAGTATTGTATCAATAGCATTGGCGTAGCAAGGGGGGTCAAGGGCACAACTACCCCAAGTCATAGAATCAATAAAACCCACAACAAAGCTAGTTTTTAAGTAGTTTTGTTACTGAATTCGAAAAAAAATTGAAAAAAATTCGAAATTTTGAAATTTATCAATAAAACTAATAGTATTAACACTACTTTATTACATCTATTTGTAATAGTTTATTAGTTATTACTATTACATTCCAATTTTGTGTGTGAACATACTTAATACAGTTGTTATATAATGTTACAGTGTTTAGCATTTGACTGGAAATGATGAGCAAGACTCTCCGCCACGTCTTTCGCAAATCGCTGAGCAGAAGATTCCACCACAACACAGTTCGTATCATTTGGATCGCATTTCCATAATAGTTCAACTCTGTAATGGTGAATATATGCCATGTCCTCTTCTATGTTGACGCAATCTGGATTTTTGCTGGAATTAAAGATCCCATGAATATCTATTTCTATTGCCTTCTCTGTCAATATTATATACTTGGACCTAGAAACAATATCAGCAAAACCAAATAACGAACAACTTGTTATATATAGTTTTAAATAGTATGTCAGTTTGTTTAGTTTGAAAATACAAAGCTGAAAATTAGTTTTACATACAATCGTTACTTTTTTAGAGTAAATTATTTGTATTCTATTTCCAAATCAAAATACAGTTTTTCAAGTAAACTCTACTTAATTTTGAACATTTAAGGGTGGCTCCAACCTTTTTCTAATACATTGAAAATGACATTGAGAATGACAACCCAAAAGCCTAAAAAATAAATTATACTTTTACTGAGGACAATCTTGATCGATTTTTATGAAAAAAGTACCTGGAAATAATTTTAATAATTCATTGAAAATAATCTTTCGGAAAAATAATAGCTCGAATTGATTATCATTTATTTATAAATTGAAGAGGTTTGCAAAATGCAATTTTGGGCTCAGTGTGTTTCACCCACCATATCTGGCAATTGATATTGATGGAAATCGTAGTTAATTGTTGTACGGTTTGGTAGAGACGTTTCCAAAACTAAAATTCGGGAATTCAAAAATTTTACTTCCAGGGGTACTAAATTAAAACTTGGCATACCAACTTCGTACAAAGTAGATATTTGCACAACCCTGTACTATCAGAAATTGGTGGGTGGTAGCAAGTTTGTGTATACCCTGAAAAGGAATCAGGCCAAAACGAGCATGAAGACAAATAACTATTTGCCGCCCTTAAAGTACAGGGTGACCACGTGACCACATTTCATCGTTTTTTCACTCACTTCGCTATAACTTTTGAACGGAAACTCGGATTTCAATAAATTTTAGCAAGTTTTATAGCTTACCGAACCTTTAATTTATATAACTTAAATTTTTTCAAAAATTTTGCAACTAAAAAAGTTGAAACATTTTAAAATTACGTAATCTTAAAACTGTTTCAACTTTTTTAGTTGCTACTTTTTCGAAAAAATTTAAGTTGTATAAATTAAAGGTGCAATATACAGCTATGAAACTTGCTGCAATTTATTGAAATCCGAGTTTCCGTTCAAAAGTTATAGCGAAGTGAGTGAAAAAAACGATGAAATCTGGTCACGTGATCACTCTGCACCTTAAGCACATTTTTTTGTATTGCGACAAGTATTTAGCACATTTTTTAGTTTTAATTTTAGAATAATTTCATAGTTTAATAAGTGGTGGGATAGGATTTATAGTGGGATTCCACTATAAACTTTGCTGTAAATTGGCTATTATTGTTCGGATTTGATGCTTGCGACCTGGAATGTATTTGGGAGTAGAGCATAAAATATTCTAAACGAAATATGCTCTCGGTGTCTAATTGAGGGAGAACAGTACTTTTGTATTGAGACATTTTGACACTTGAATAAATTGAACATAAATACATACATACCTACATAGTTACATACATAAAATGGCACAGCTGGACTTAAATAATGCAGTGGCGCATTTAGGGGGGGCTTAGGGAGCTGAAGCCCCCCCCCCCCAAATTTTTGGACTTACACTAGATAAAAACAGGTTTCTCCCAAAATACCAAAAAAAGAGGTTATTTTTGCCGTAAAAATTCAAAAAATCGTTGCAATTTACATTGATTATCACCAAAATTCGCTCAATTTTTGGCAAAATGTGCTAAATTTTTTCGCGCTACGCGCGTTTTTGTTGCAATTTCAGTTGATTTTGCCATAAATTTCTGCAAATTGTAGCAAAATTTTCTAAATTTTTTCGCGCTACGCGCGAAAAATTGACGTATATAACAAAGGTTTGTTCAACCCCCCCCCCCAAATGTCTGACCTGGATACGCCCCTGAAATAATGGTAATGGTTATTTTCAGTGTCGTAATTGTAGGTATGCTACAGCGGCTGACGCACTCCCCTCAAAAAAATTGGACTATACTCGACTCGACAAAATTGTCTCCCCCAAAATGAAAAAAAACTCCATTTTGTCATAAAGTTTTCTAAAAGCTGGTTCTCAAATATTTGACATGTATCAGTTTCTGCATATTTTTAAATCGTATTTTTAATACCTACCGATCTAGGTGAGGCTGCAGAGTTTTTCTTCTGTCAACACGAGTAGCAATTTGTAATTTTCTGACTATTTCATCGGCAAATAGATTGTCGCTGATACTAACTATGTTGGGATTAGTTGAATTGGCACTCAATAAAGTATTTTCAAAAAATCCATTTCTAAAAAGGTATCCGGAAATTTCATCCACGGTTATATTTTGTGTCTTCAACTTCTGGTTAATACTTGCTAACATTTCATGGTAGTTATTTCCTGCAGCTGGAGAAGGGAGTATCATTTCATCTTTGTCCACAATAACCAAGTACTGAGAGACACCTTTATAGCGTTCAAGACAATCGTGAGCTTGAATTAGTTGTGCCTGAGATATAATATCTGTGAAAGGTATATATGGTAATGACCAAGGCAAGGTCTCTATAAAATTTCCATAGCTTTCAATCAAACATGATGTTTTCGGCCCTATAGTCATATTGTACAAAGTGATTTTTTCAACTCCCATCAATCGATGCAACTCAATCCACTCAGCCAAGATTAAAGGATCTTCGAAATTGTACAGAGGTTGTACGCACAGCACGAAATTATATTTTTTAGAAGTGTCTTTGTACTGTATTCTTAAGAGATTATTGTTCGGTTGCTCTTCCTCATGTGTTGACTCAAGTATTGATACAAATAAAAGAGATTGAGTGACGTGGGCCAGAGATATATCTTGCAAATTGCAGAATAAGTAGAAAGGTCTGTGATAAAGAAATTAAAACTAATCATCTTATTTCACATACCTAGATAATCGTTCGTTTTCGCAATTATTTCCCTTGCTGTATTGCAGTATATATTTTAAACTAACTTGATTGAAGTAAATGTTTATTTAAAGAATAGAATTCCAAAGAAGTATAAATAAAATGACCACATACCGTACGCGCCGGAATAACGTCCCATGGCAATTTAATCCCCCATTGGGGGGGGGGGGTTAATATGCATATAAGGTTGTAATTTTTGTTTCCCAAAGTATAGTACCCCATATTCACAATAATGCCCCATGTTTAGATTACTATTCACTACTATAGATGAGTTTCGATTAGTACATCTCTTGATTTTCACGTGATAAACATTACAATGGGCATTTTGAAGGTGTCCAACTAACACACCTAGAGTCAATGACGCTGTGTCTGGTAGTCGGATACCTTCAAAACTCCCATTGCAATGCTTATCACGTGAAAACAAAGAGAGGTACCAATCCAAACTCATCTATTGTACCCATGCCATGTACCTATACAGATATATATATATATATATAGTTAGGTATATTTATCTGTGTAGTGTAGATACAGTAGGGAAATCACTAACCTAACCTTACTAAGTATAGAATTGTGATAACTCCTAAAAGACGCACCAAACAAATTGTTTACACAGTACAATTTAAGTTAGAAGCAGTGTGTTCATTCAAATTCAATTTGCAAACCAGCAAACAATTCAATGTGGACCGAAAATGCATTCGAGATTGGAAAAGAAAGAGTTGTGATTTGGAGGAATTGATGAACCAAGGCTCTTTTTGATTGGGTGCAGAATCAACGCGCACAGAAATTTTGTGTTACTAGAGCCCGTATACCAAGCGTAGCAGTTGAGCTGTCACAAGATTTCGTGCCAAACTCTACTTGGATTACGCGTTTCATGAGAATGAAAGGGTCGTGAAGATGGAAGGGACTTACTCAAAAAAGAGGCAGCAAAAGGTCTAGCAATGCTTCCTATCATCAATGAAGAAGACCTTCCGACGGAGAAATGATGGACATTGAATTTACTCAACCTGAGACTGATCTTATTGATGACAGTATACTGCTTTCAGACGATGAAAATTAAGTTTGAATACACACCATAAATTATTTCTTAAATCGTAAATTCACAATCAACATTTTGTCGTAAGTAATTAATTCGTAATTTTGACTACCTAATAAAAAATTGTGTTCGAAAATATAATTCCCCATGTTCACAATAACCCCTCATATGGGCCATTATTGCAACATAAGGTGCCTAAAACACTCATCCAAAATATAAGCCCCCATGGGTAGGTATACCGGCGCGTACGGTATTGTGCTCCAGAGAAACAGAAAATTGAAAACGAATTGTAATTACTACTCTATTTTCGAAAGCTACACACAAAAATAGTGAGAAAATATCAAACAATAATTTATTCATTTATAAGTTTATAAGTTGTTTGATTTGTTCCTAATGCATATTAATTGTCCTACTATGCTTCAATAAGTAAAGTTTAGGGAAAAATTAAAAACAACTTCGCTTTGTTTTTACCGGGAGTGATGTGTGTTTTAGTTACACTAGGCACTCATTCCCTTATCTAAAGTAGATCTATCCTCCAGCCTCATCGGGTCCATTTACGACCCAGACTCATTTTTCGAGGGGGGGCAATTGCCCTATTGCCCATCTCCTGAATACGGGCATGTTTTAAAATATTCTTGTACAAGGCCTTTTGGTACCGCAATGCATTGGGATCTTGTAAGTCATCCAACTACCGTTTTTCGACTTTTTCTATTCATTCTAGCGATAAATTCTTATTTAATTGAACTTATTTAACTTTTGAACAGGTTGAGAAACAGTCCCCTGGTACCATGTCATTGGCACTGCCGTAACTATAAATTAGCAAGAACCGCTTTCGGGCCAAATACATTGTAATGTATGAAATATTTTACGATATTTTTGAATTTTTGTAGCAAAATAACACCCTTTTATTAAATATTCTCCTTTTGGGGGCCCCTATATGCGACTAAATACTCAAACCTTGCTTAGCTGCTGTTTACGCCATTGGGCATGGGTTTGAAGTTGAAATGAGTGTGAGTGTGGTCCGTAAAGGGATTGTATGTGTGTTGTGCTTTTGAGACTGTAGATTGTATGTGTGTTGTGCTTTTGAGACTGTAGATTGTATGTGTG
>JAQFYB010006675.1:0-11851 GCA_034694085.1 Pogonognathellus longicornis
ACAACAATAAATACATGTGTTTTAGGCACCTGAGCTTTTGAGCTCCCGCCAAACGGTAATAAAGCAAAAGGTCTATTCTATTCTTCACCTTCGAAATTAAACATCTCAGACCGGCATTCATACATAATTTTATTTTAAATTATTTGTTTCAGGATAATCGAAGCCTTACAAATGTGAGCAATGTGAGAGAAAGTTTACAAGTTCGGAGCACGTAAGGAGACATAAGAATCGTGTCCATGAAGAAGGAAGGGTAATGAAGACTCATAATTGTAAGTTTTGTGGAACCAAGTACCTTGAACTAAATGATCTCACTTCACACTATTCAACTTCACACCAAGAACCCAATCCATTCATATGTGCCTTTTGTCCAGAATCGTTCCAAAACAATTTAGATTTAACGAAACACACGAAACAGTCTCATAACCCACCCAATATGTGTAGAATTTGTGATGCAGTGTTTATCACTCCTTCGTTATTAAGCAGTCATGAATTAAAACGTCATGCAGACAAAGCAGAATGGCCCCAATGCTCTGTTTGTGGCCAGAAGTGCCAATGTCGGGCATCATTGAAGGTACACATGAAAACACACGAGCAAACGACATTTTTTAAATGTGAAGTTTGCCAACTGGAGTTTAAATCCTCGTCTAAGTTGCAGTCTCATAGTGACTTACATATTCATGGAGTTTTTACGTGTAAAGTGTGTGGAACAATTCTTCCTAACCTTTATGACATGAAAGTTCATAAATCGAAACACGAACCAATTCGGACTCTGCAAAGCGAAAGTGAAGAGTCTAATCAATCTGTTGTGAAAAAGATGGGTCGACCATCCAAATTAAAAGATCGGCCAATTAAGTACAACTTTGAATGTAAATTCTGTTCCAAGGGCTATTTCAAGGAAGAAGAATTAAATGAACACTACGCCGTAGCACATTTGGGGCCAAATCCATTCACTTGTGGATTTTGTCCACATATCTGTAGTAATTCCGTCGATTTATTTAGACACATGAAATCCGTTCATCCAGATCCAAATTTATCAGTTGGAAAACTAAAGTGCGATTCGTGTGATAGCTATGTCGCAAACAGTCAGAGTTTGTCGGTCCATAAAAGGTGTCATCTTGATCCAAGTTTGTTATTAAAGTGTAATTTGTGTTCTGCGGTATTTAAACAGCGTCAGACCTTAAATGCTCATCTGGATTCTCACTCCGGAGATAGAAAGTACGTTTGCGATAAATGTGGAAAAGCGTACAGAAGTTCGCAGTACCTTAATAGACATTCGAGAATTCACGACGAGCGACAGCGGAAGTACCCATGTAAAATTTGTGGGAAAAAATTCTTTTCTAACTTACATTGTAAAACTCACGAACGATGTCACACCAACATGAAGGAATTTGTTTGCCACGTGTGTGGGAAGAGTTTTAATCATGATTTTAATTTAGGAGAACATTTGAAGATACACGCTGGTGTACCCACTCGCCCTCGACCGAAGTTAAAATCTGCGGAAACCTTTCCTAAACTGTCTTAGTTAGTTATTGATACATATGTAATAGTATTATATCACATCATGTTTCTAAAACATTAAATATGAACTTCCGGTTTACCATTTATCCACTTGTCTTAGTCCGTTGTTTGTTAAGCTTGCATTTTGCATTTTTGGATTCTAGAAATGTTAGCGTGTTGCGCAGTTGGAAAGTTTTAAAGTCTTTTAATATACTTACTAAAAATAACAAGTTTTTAATGTGTTATAAAAATATTCATAAAAATTATTTTGCAATTTTTGATATATTTTTATCAGGGATATAATTTGTTCTCATGGGGATTCTGAAATCGCGTCGGTGATTTGCTGGTGTGTGCGGGGTAATCTGCTCCTTTCCTGATGATTCTAAATCCCGAAATACGCGACACCCCCTCCCCTCACGTTGTTGGGTTTGAATTAATACACTACCTGGTGATGTTAAATTAGTAAATAAATGCAAACAGCATTGTAACTATGTAATTATGCTCTTACAGTAATCAATCCAACCGGTCCCAATCCAAATGTTAATATTGTCTGATATACAATACAATTTGTATCTACATAATTTCATATTGAACTTTCTCTTTTTTAACATAAGTTGCTTTCATTTGATGCCTGTGTGACACCACTGGTGCCCTCAGGGGTTGCGACCCCAGGAACCCTGCATTTTTTCCAGCACCGCACAAAATACATCGAAAGCGAAACGGATAAACCCATACTCCATTACCCAACTCCACTACCCTGTCCTACCCTGTTCAAAGTTTCTACACCATTTCACCCTGTTAAAAATGTCATCTATTTAATTCAATAATTAAAATGGTCAAGACAGACTTAACTCCTTGTAAGGGACGTCCGTACTATATAGACACTAGACTTTAGTTAGGAAGCAATGTCTCATGCTATTTTATGTCTAAGGAAAAGTTGTCGTGAGACTTTCAGAGCAAGTATAGTTTTAACGTACCGCGTGTTTTAAATTGAATATTTTTATTCTGCAAACAAAATTTATTTTGTATTTGCTTACACTTTTACAGTTGACAGTAGTTAACTACTGACTACTCGATAAATCTTTTCTATTAATTTCTATCGTATTTCAAAATGTTATTTAGTAATAAATGTATCATTTGCCGGAAGTTGTCGGATTTAACGACGAAGAAAACTGCAGCTGTCTTTATTGCATGGAAAAACGAATGTGCGACAGCTATTTGTCATGTACTTTTTGGGAAAAACATTGATTCCGTTGTCAGTTATTTACAGCAAGCTAATTATTGTTCTGGTTGTGAACAACTAGTACGGGATGTTAGCTATGCGTGGAGGCAGATTCAATCATTCAAACATCAAATAAGTGACTTGTCAACAAAGATGTACACCCTGATTGATTTAAATTATCAAATGATTGAGGAAAAGTCGCAACCAGAAATAACTCAAGAAAGAATTTCATTTCTTCTCAATGCAGCTGTTCCGATGCAAATTCCGGATTATTCGTACGAGGAAATGGTGGAAATTATATACTCAGGTAAATTGTAATCCATCAATAAATTTTGGATTTTCGGAGCCCGTAAAATCGACGAAATATAATATTCTTTGCCTGATATCTAATGTTGTATGTATTATCAACAGTTGTAGCCAGCTCAAAGAAAGCCGACCTAGAAGCATTTGTGTTTACTGATACCTCGTTGTCGAATAATGTGGACATGAACACAAATTTTGTAAGAATTGGATCATACGAAGTTAATCCTGACTACTTTAATGTTGTCAACAAAGTAAAAGAAGAGTGTTCTGATTTGGAGCAAGAAGCAGTCGGTATAATACTATAAACCAACATTTAAATCGTTTACCTTTTAAAAGGCTTTTGGCAAAAATGATGAAATATTTCAACGCACAGATGATTCAATATTTAACGAAGATGCAGACGAAAAGCCCCAAATCAAGTCTGAGCATTGCGATTCCAACTCTGACGATTTTTACGAGAGCGAGAATGGTAGTGATTTTGCAAATCACGAAGACTTAGGTTTGAATAAGTACGTTGACGACGGATCGAATTCTTCGAGCGAGTTTGAGGTCAAAGAAAAGAAACGAAAACGAGGCCGCCCTCCGTTAACACCAAGCCAGAAACTAGAAAGGGAAATGGCCAAACAAAAGAATCGAAAACCACGCCGTACTCCGTTAACACTAAGTCAGAAACTGAATAAAAAGAAACAACTAAGCAAATTGTATTGGTGTGATGAAGAAGGTTGTGGAAAGAAATTTATATGTGAAGCAAACAAGCAAATTCATATTCGGCAGATGCACAAAGGTACTAATGCAAAAGTTTGAATATATTTTTAGTAACTATCAATTAATTGATCAGTAATTCTATTTTTCACATTCGAAATTGCAAACTCACAATACCTACTTAAATAAGTTGTAATATTTCATTTCTATTTAGAACGATAATAAATATCACAACTTAAGTTTTAAGATGTAAGGTAAACTTCATTAAACCTAGGGGTGGAAAATAATTGTTGTTGATGTTCAACATTTGATTGATTGGGTTTTATTTCTGCTTATTTATAGTAAAATGTGAGATTTCAATGTATTTAAGCCTAAAATTGAAATTACTGTTATGTTATTTTTGAAAACATTGAATATCTAATTCACACTATTTCAAATTCTGAAGCTTTTTTCCTCCTCTTTGATAATATAACATCCATTTGGTGAATTTTGCACTGAGCAAGCTTATTGATATCTTTTAAACCGGTATACTACTCTTTAATCATGAATACATTACTTAAATTAATTTCTTTGTTGCAGGAGAATCGAAGCCTTACAAATGCACAGAATGCGAGCAAAAATTTACCAGTATGAATCATTTACACAGACATATGAATAAAGTACATGAGGAAGGAAGAGTATTGAAGACTAATAATTGTAAGTTTTGTGGTACAAAGTACATTGAACTTAATGATCTCACTTCACACTATTCCACCTCACACAAAAAACACAATCCGTTCCTATGTGCGTTTTGTCCTGAATTCTTTCAAAACAGTTTAGATCTAACTAAACATACTAAACAGTTTCATCGTCAACCCAATGTTTGTAAAGTTTGTGATGCAGTGTTTATAACTCCTTCGTTATTAAGCAGTCATGAAATAAAACGTCATGTAGGCAGAGCAGAGTGGCCACAATGCTCTGTTTGTGGCCAGAAATGCGAATGTCAGGCCCGGTTAAAGGTACACATGAAATCACACGAGCAATCGACAATGTTCAAATGCGATATTTGCCAACTCGAATTCAAATCCCCGTTCCAGTTGAAGTCTCATAGTGAACTGCATATTGAAGGAAAGTTCACATGTAAAGTTTGTAGAATTGTTCTTCCAACTCGTTATGACGTAAAAGCTCATGAAATGACGCACAATGCAAAAGAAACTGTGGAACGCAGAAGTGACAAATCTAAACAACTTGTAAAAAAGAAGAAAATTCGACCTATAAATTACAACGTCGAATGCAAATTCTGTGGCAAGGGCTACTTTAAAGAAGAAGATTTAAATGAACACTACACTTTATCACATCTGGGTCCAAATCCATTCACTTGTGCATTTTGCCCACACATCTCTAGTAATTCTGCCGATTTAATTGGACACATGAAATCCGTTCATCCGATACACATGAAAACGCACGAGCAATTGCCATTGTTAAAATGCGAAGTTTGCCAACTGGAATTTAAATCTTCGTCTAAGTTGCAATCCCATAGTGACTTGCATATTGAGGGAGTGTTTACGTGTAAAGTTTGTGGGACAATTATGCCTAACCTTTATGACTTGAAAGTTCATGAATCTGAAGTTCATGATTCACACGAACCAATTCAAACTGTGCAAAGCGAAAGTGAAGAGTCTAATCAACCTGTTGAGAAAAAGAAGCCGGGTCGACGATTGAAATGGAAGGTTCGGCCAATTAAATACAACTTTGAATGTAAATTCTGTGGCAAGGGCTACTTTAAAGAAGAAGAATTAAATGAACATTACGCTGTAGCACATCTAGGTCTAAATCCATTCACTTGTGCTTTTTGTCCACTTATCTGTAGTAACTCCGTCGATTTATCTAAACACATGAAATCTGTTCATCCAGACCCGAATTCTTTAATTGGAAAACTAAAGTGTGACTCTTGCCCTCGATATTTTTCAAACATCCAAAGTTTAAGTGTTCATAAAAAGACTCATCTTGATCCAAGTTTGTTATATAAGTGTCCTTTATGTTCTGCGGTTTTTACACAACGTTACTATCTAAGAAGTCATATGGAAACCCATTCTGAAGAAAGAAAGTACGTGTGCGATAAATGTGGAAAGGCCTACAAAACTTCAACGAATCTCTATACTCATTCGATAAGGCACGACGAACAACAGCGGAAGTTCCCATGCAAAATTTGTGGGAAAAAATTCTTTACTAAAGCATATTGCAAAACTCACGAGCGATGTCACACAAACATGAAAGAGTTTATTTGCCACGTTTGTGGGAAGAGTTTTAACCATGATTTTAATTTAAGAGAACATTTGAAAATACACGCCGGTGTACCCACTCGCCGTCGGAACAAGTTGAAATTAAAATCTGCAGAAACGGATCCTAAACTACTATAGTATCCTGCGATATGTAATTATATATTATTAAATAGGAACTTCCGGTTTACCGTTTACCAATTTGTTGTAGTCCTGTGTTTGTTAAGCTTGCATTTATGTTTCTGGAAGTGTTATCGTGTTAAATAAATAGTTTTGTAATTTCAGATATTTCTGAGATTTCCATTATTTCTTCATTGTAATATCGTAAATACGATTATAATTCATTTTAATAATACATACCTATTTTGCGTTGGATAGTAAATGGATAATTTGAACATCAGAACTTATTTGACTTCTTCACATATTAAATAATTTCTCCGTAATGGAGACTAATTTCAAAAATTGGGCGATTAACTTTTGAAGCCAAATACCTGTTTTTTCAAAATGTGTTTAAGTTTTTCAAAAAAATGAAAACTGTAGTAGCTATTACATTTTATTATTACTAATTTTTTTACTCTAAAAGGGAAAAGCAAGAATACACGTATCGAACGAAGGAACGAATTATGACTATGAGTACAATGAGACGTAAAGAGACATCAAGAACCGCGAGCTTTGAATCATTGCCTATATTCAATATTAATTTTATAGACAGAATTTAGAACTTTAATATTTTCTAAAAAATCTCCTCATCTTCTAGAACTTTTAAATTCGACTTCTGTATAGTTAGTTAAAAATTGTCAAAATGGAATTAAATAGTAATTGCGATAAATGTCTCATTTGCAGAAAGCTGTTGGACGTAAATCAGTCAAAAGTATATAATCCAGATATAATCTCGACGAATAAAACTGAAGCTGTCTTTACTGCCTGGAAAAGGGAATGTGCGACAGCTATTTGTCATGTGGTCTTTGGAAAAACTGTTGATTACATTGTCAATTATTTACAAAAGGCTCATTATTGTTCCGGTTGTGAACAACTAGTTCGGGATGTTGGATATATATGGAAACAGATGCAGTTGTTCAAACGTCGAATTAGTGACTTGTCAGCAAAGATGTGCACCCTGATTGATTTAAATTATCAGATGATTGAGGCAAAATCGAAACCAGAGACAACTCAACAAAGAATTTCATGTCTTCTTAACACAACTGCTCCGTTAAAAGTTCCAGACTATTCGTACAAGGAAATGGTGGAAATTATTTACTCAGGTAAAATAGCAACCAAAATTAAATTATAATGTTGAATGAAAGCTCGAAACCCGTGAATTGAAAACAAACAATATTCCTGGTGTGTCCCTCATTTATTTTTATTATTACCAATAGTTGTATCCCGCTCACTGAAATCGGATCTAGAAGAATTTGCTTGCCCTTATTCATCATTTTCGAATACTGTGGAAATACACCCAGATTCTGTAACATTGGGAACTTCATATGACAGTCCATGTGGATACCTCGATGCTGTCAACCAAGTGAAGAAAGAATGTTCATACATGGAACAAGAAGCTGCCGGTATAATGAACCATATTTTTTACATTTTAAAGTTAATTTGAATTCTGGGAAACCGTGTAACAGTGTAAACACATTTTTGTTGGTTTAATTGAATCTACTCTAATATTGAAACTTCCTAAACTTTTTTGCTTATTATTAATTTTTGATTTCATTTTTTCTCGGTTGTTGAAAGGCGCGCATCTTTGTGCTTAACCGCGTAAGGGAAGTTGGCCATACGCCATACGTCAAGTGGCAAGCACAGAGATCCACGATTCCTCTTTGTAGGAAGAGTCCTTTTTTGAGGATAGACCAAACCTGCCCGTATTAATTTGCCCGGGTTCAAGCCCTCTATTCTAGTCGTTACCTCAAGGATATATCCCGTACTATCACCGAGCACGGTTTACCCAAAACTTCTAGTACTTATTATTTAAATAGTTTTAACCGACAGGGCATCCCTTATTCAACGAAGATGCTGACAATGATGTCCAAATCAAGTCTGAAAGTTACGATTCCAATTTTGACGAGTGTAATGAGAGCATTGAGATTAATGGTTTTGGAAATCACGAAGACTTGCCTTTGGATAATGACGACTGTTCGAATTGTTCCAGTGATTACCAGGTCAAAGGAAAGAAACGAAGACGAGGCCGTCCTCCATTAAAACTAAACAAAAAATCGAACGAGAAAACTGGCCAAAAATATTCGAGTGATGAACAAAGCTGTGATGGAGAAGCAAACAAAGAAATATATATACGGAAGGGACACAAAGGTATTATTGCAAAAAAATAATATTTTTGCTAGTATCAATAATGGATCATTCTGTAACCTTTATTTTTACCTTCGAAACTTTTTTAAACCTTTTAATTCTATGTTTCAGGAGGATCAAAACAATACAACTGTTTGCAATGTGGGAAAAATTTTGCAAATTCGATACTATTGAAAGGACATATAAATCATGTACATGAAGAAGGTAAAGTATTGAAGACTCATAATTGTCGTTGTTGTGGAACAAAATATATCGACCCAGATGATCTCAGTTCGCACTATTCCACTTCACACCAAGAACCCAATCCATACCGATGTGCGTTTTGTCCAGAAGTGTTCCTAAACAGTTTAGATTTGACTAAACACACCAAACAATCTCATCATCAATCCAATGTGTGTAAAGTTTGTGATGCAGTATTTATCAATCATTCCTTGTTAAATAATCACGAACTGAAGCGTCATAAAGGAAAAGCTGAGTGGCTCCGATGCTCCATATGCTATCACAAATTTCCATGCCAGTCCTGGTTGAAGGCACATATTAAATCGCACAAACAATCGACATATTTTAAATGTGATATTTGTCAACTGGAATTTAAATCCTTGTCTCAGTTGCAGTCTCATAGTGAATTGCATATTGAAGGAGAGTTTACATGCAGTGTTTGTGAAAATATTTTTCCGAGCCTTTATGACTTGAAAGTTCATGAATCGACACACACTCCAAAACCAACTGTGAAAGAGCAAGTTGGAGAACCTATACAACCCGGAAACAAAAAAATTCGACAGATCAAATCCAAGGCTGGACAAAATAATTATAATTTTGAATGTAAAGTCTGTTGCAAGGGTTACTTTAAGGAAAAAGAATTAAATGGTCACTACGCTGTGGCACATTTAGGGCCAAATCCATTTGCTTGTGCCTTTTGTCCACAGATCTTCAGCAACTCTTTTGATTTAACTAACCATGTGAAATGTGATCATCCAGATCCAAATTCTTTGAATGGGAAATTAAAGTGCGATTTATGTGGTGGTTATTTTGCGAATAGAAATAGTTTAGGCGTTCATAAAAGGGCGCAACATACTCCGAGATTTTTGTTCAAATGTCATTTATGTTCTGCCGTGTTTAAACAACGCTTCTTTTTAAACACTCATTTGGACACACATGGCGATGAAAGAAAATACGTTTGCGAACTATGTGGAAAAGCATACAAACAGTCAGCTGCTCTCCAACGACATTCCAAAACCCACGATGAAAAACAGCGAAAGTACGCATGCAAAATTTGTGGGAAAAAATTCTTTAATGTCACACATTGTAAAAATCACGAAAAATGTCATTCAGACATCAAGGAATTTGTTTGTCACATTTGTGGCAAATATTTTAGTCGTGATTGTTATTTGAAAGAACATTTAAAAATACACACTGACTTGCCCAAACGTGTTCGTAAAAAGTTCAAATTAAAATCTAAAGAAACGGACTCGAAACCCTAAGGTAGCCATTCAATAAATGTTTTAATAGCTTGCATACGTTTAATTGCGTATATTGTCGTATGATCTTTTCAATGGAAAGACTTCCTTATTTATTCGTCAGAGTTATAGATGGTTGTCGGGGTCAGTTCATTTTGTATTCAGTGATAGATTGAAAGCTAATTGTCAGCAGCAGTAACAGTGCTTACTGCTTAGGTATATGAATTAAACCTGTGGAAGAGCTCCGGGTTTGTCATTTCCATAGTTAGTGATAATGATAATAATGATCATCGAATATTCGTTGCTGGAAAATTTTGTCAACGTTGAATAATTAGAGTCCCGTTTTTAATAATAAACCGTCATTTTCCCATTATTTGCTGGCTCACAAACTTTTTATCCAAATTGTTATCATTCTTGTTAACATTGTCCTCTTATAGTGTTACTTCACTTAGTATTTCCTTGCCCTTGGAACAATTGCCCCCACCCCTTATGTATGCCCTCGCATGACCTAATTTTTACTGTCATGATTGTTGACATGATGATTGAAACCATTGCCCTACCAAAGATTCAATTTACCGTCGCGCTGTATAAATAATTTCTTACTCTTCGGTACAATTGTCACCACCCTGTATACGGCCTTGATTGTCCCAATTGTTGTCATAATTAGTAACATATTTGTTGATACCCTCAGATAACCTATGGGAAGTTTGAAACAATTTGGCCCATCCGTTTATGAGTTATCGTGCATACAAGTATGTGTGGGGTTCTTGCCCTCCCCTGAATACGACATAGTGACATAATTTTTGTTTCACAACTTTTTTTGCCTCACATTGTTTCCTGAAGGCTAAGTTACTAGAACGTCTAAAGGGTCGCCTTTTTCCAGCCCAGCCTTATCTGGCTCCTCGAGCATGCCAACCCCACCCAGCCCTAACCGTTCCATTTTATCTTTTATTCAACCCAACCCTGACCCAATTTTCAGAAACCCAACCCAATCCGAACCCGATTTAGGAAATGTTTTCGCGCAGCGCTATTTAGTATGATCCTTTTAACATGCTAATCCTAGTCACTTGTCATCACTATTTTTGTACTTTATGTCATGCAAGTGATCCAAAAAACTGGCTTGAATGGCTGATTTGAATTACAATGTACAGAATACCGTTTAAATTCGAACTTTTGTCACATTTGTCCAACTCGAACAAAATTTTGCTTAGTTAACCAAACCCAACCCGACAATATTTTACCCCGACCCACCCCAACCCATTGACCTTGATAATTGCATGACCCGAAACTAACCCTAACCCCATAGGGTTGGGGCAACCCTAGGGTTTTGGGTTGGGCTAGACGCTCTATAAGTTAGGTATGAGTTGAATTTTGCGTGATTTTACAACACATTTTAGGAATATCACTCTTGACAAATGACAACGGATACTTTTAAGTGATTTTGCATTCAATGGGCTCTAATAACTCACATACATCCTGTAGGAGAATGAGATGGCAATAGTATTCTTTTATGAATTTATAACACATTGAATGCAAATTCCCTTAAAAGTACTCGTTGTCATGTTGTCAAGGGTGATATTCCTAAAATGTGTTATAAAATCACACAAGTCTCAACTCCTATAACCTAACTCCAAAACATGGATGAAAGTTTGTCGTGCCTTTTTGTATAGCGAGATGGCTTAGTTGAATGTAATCGAATGAAGCCTGTTTTGTAGGAGAGCAAGCTTTCATTGATTGGAACCCAAGCCTGATTGGTTTAGCATTTTTGCTACGTATTGCCACTTACTCACTCTGATTTGTTATCACTATGCCACTTACTCACACTCATTGATCTCAATATCTCAACGGCCGGGGCCGTTGAGAAAATTATTCATTTGCTGATTTACCCGTTGTAGAGATGGCCTCACCTATGAATACAGAGCTCTAAACTATTTTATTAGTCTATGACTCCAAAATATTTCAATGAACCATTGGTGGGCATCCTTTAACTACCCATCCATGACAGAGAAAATAAATTAGCGTCCCATTTATCACAGTAAGGCGGTAAGTCAATTGTTAGTCGTTAGGTAATAGACCTCCTAGTATCAGCGCACCCCAGCACCTATATA